>ML208581.1:12664-28900 GCA_004369065.1 Pluteus cervinus
CATGGGCCAGCAACGCACTGGCCAGCCGTATAGTGCGGATATCAGGATGGGCAGGGACCGGGAAAACCGCAATTGCTCAAACAATGGTAGAATATTGGGCGAAGCGAGGCCGTTTGGCTGCGAGTTTTTTCTGTTCTGGGTTGAACGGCATGAGTCGGAGTACGATGTCGTCACTCCTCGCCACCATTGCATCCCAGCTCCTACAGAATTTGGACTTCCCAGATAGCGCGCTCCGTCACCTCCTTCCTGATCAGCTCGACGTGCATGGTTGGACTGGCATCATCGATGCCCTAAGTACCCTCCCCCCCTGCCCACCAATGTTCATCGTGATTGATGGGCTTGATGAATATCACAACCCCGATGAGCAGATCAAACTCCTGCGAGATATCCTTAACTCAGCTCATCGGTTGTGTCCTTCATTTCGAATTCTCATTTGTTGTAGGCCAGAACGATATCTCGAAAAGGTTTTCAATGAATTTGATCTTGGCCACATTCGCCTCGGCCAATCTTCCGCAGATAACGATGACATCAGGACTTTCCTCCGAGTTTCGTTCAATTCGATACGCCATGACCATCACACAGACAATGCGATGTCCAACATAGACCGACAATGGCCTTCTGACTATGAGGTCGAGCATCTGGTGGTTAGAGCGAGTGGACAGTTCATCTTTGCGGTGGCTGTTGTCGAATTTGTGGGTGTTAAAGGGGAAGATCCTGTGGAGAGGTTAAAGCTAGTTCTGGAACGCCGATCGCCATCTTTCAAGTCCATTGACAGACTCTATCTTGTCATCCTCGAACGGGCAGAAGAGGATATAGGGGAGAAGGGGAAACGACCGGAGCGCCGCCAGCTGATGCTCAATCTACTTTTGCACCTCAGCACCAACCCCTCTTCTTCTTCTGACATTGCAAACTTCTGGTGTGAAGAGAGAGCCACGGTAGACTTCCTTGTGAACCACCTGCAAGCGGTCTTATTTCGAAACAAGGACAACCTGATTAAATTTCGGCACGAATCATTTTATGACTTTATTGTTCGCCCATCTGCGCCACATCCATTCGAAATCAACCCAGTCTCCCAGTTCTTTATGCCTCTACGAATGTTGGCCAGGAAAGCGAGTCAGTCTATGGACTTCACGTTATTACGGGGTTCTCAGTACTTGGAATATTCATACCTCTATCACGATGGTCGTCCAGTTCGTTTTCAACTCTATCCGCTGCTGTCGATGCCTTACTCGCCTTCTTTAGCTCATCCTTTTGCATTACGAAGACGAGGTTCAACGATTGCACCAACGATATACGCACAGTGATCCGACGTTTCGCGGTTGTAGCTGCTTGTTGCGGATAGACGTTATTGCGACGAACATGAGCGCTCTCCGAGCCTCTACGCCGTGTCAACAACATGGATGCGTTTTGGATTCAGATCTCATTAGGCTTTTCCGAATGTAAGCCGTTTTCTTTCTTGTTGGTCGCAACCCTAACGCCACATCGCCCAGGATGGAGATGCCAGTTGACGAGTTCCTTTCACGATGGAGGAGAAAGGAGCGCTTAAGACCGATTGCGTAAGTGTACCCCGCGCAGATATGAGTGTTGATAGTAGTACTGACCAGTGTACTGCACCTTAGCTTCAGCGTACTCAAATCCTTCATGTGGCTCCGGGTGATGCTGATTGGCTTGTTCGATCCACTATACGCATTGGATGGAATCGTGCAGACGCTGACCGTTCGACCTTCGAGTTTGAATTTATTGAGTCGTTGTGTGGCAGTCATGAACGGCTTTCTTTGCATCGGGATGTTGGTCAACACACGATGGGAGGTTGTTCTTGTTCTCACCACTATGTTTCTTATTTCGATGTTGGGTGACTAGCCTTGTGTTGGTTTCTTCGATTCATAGAACACTAGGGTGCATGTATCGCTCTTGTATGACAGTGTTTATGGCTTTCTTCCATTATACGGCGCGTTGTCCTTCGTATGCATGAATGGTATCCAGCTTTGGCACAACATTAAAACTGTGCGGAATGATCTGGGCTCGGAGAACTTCGCTGATTTGTGTATCTTCTTCCGGTAGGGCGCTGAATTATCGATCGAAGGGTGAGTTCATTCCTTGTCTACAGTAGCATCGCTGTCGTGGCTCTGTGGAGCTTCACAGAATCAACGCCGCGCCACGTCCGCACCACGCCAAATCACCAAATCACCAAAGTTATAATTAGCCAAATCAAGGCTCCACGATTGGCTCGGACTAAACCGGAATCGACCCTCTTGTTTTGAGGTTCGGCTGAGGTCACGTTACCCCCTGCCGAACCTCAAAAACTTCAATTCCGTCCGGGCCCAAAAAAAAACCAAACAACAAAACCCACACCCTCACCACTCCACCACTCCTCGTCTTTCTCCTTGGGTTTTCTTCGGTCACTTCTTTCTTCTTAATTTGAATAGACATGCCTTTCGCTGCTGGTGAGTTGCGTCCATTTCGTTTGGTTTGGTGTTAAGCCGGTTTGGTGGTGGTGATGTTCCGGCGGTGACCTGCGAGATGAACGGGCGGGCGTTGGCGCTAGCATGAGATTGAAATTGTGGACGCGGAATGTGGATACGGATTACTGATATACTTCGTTTTGTTGGGTTTATAGGTAACGCTACTAAGGGAGCTTCGCTCTTCAAGACTCGATGCGCTCAGTGTCATACCACTGGTGCTGGTGAACCTAACAAGGTTGGACCAAACCTCCATGGGTGAGTGGGCGTTTCTCGTTATCCTTTCTGTGGGGTGCGTCGCTTTCGCGGGCAGACGTTGACGCCATGCGATGTGGCGGGCACACGTCATGATTCTCCTGTTTGTTGGCATCAAGCTAACTCGCGCCTTTTTATAGGATCTTTGGTCGTAAATCCGGTCAAGCCGATAATTTCTCGTATACTGCTGCCAATGTGAACAAGGGTGTTACATGGAGTGAAGAGACTTTGTTCGAATATTTGGAGAACCCCAAGAAGGTATGTGGTTATGCATATATATACCTCGTGTTGCGGAGCGCTGACGGTGACGATGATGACGTTTTTTTTTGTAGTACATTCCTGGTACGAAGATGGCGTTTGCTGGGTTGAAGAAGGATGGGGATAGGAATGATCTCATTTCTTACTTGAAGGATGCTGTAAGTGTTCAACTTGGTTTTTGTGGTTGCGGTGAAACTGATTATATGCGTTTTTTCTTACTCACTTTAGTGCGCATAAGCTACTCGCTGTATGCGTTTACGTTGGATTGGGCACCTTTGGACACTACTACTACCCTTCTTAATATCCCCGCATCGTCCTTGTTCTCCCCACTCCCGGTTTGATGATGGCCATATCCTCATCTTCATCCTGGTGTGCTCGTCGCTGTTATAGATCATAACATATATCATTTTTATAGAGACCGTCTGTACGAGTGTACACGACCCATTATCGATTATCAACCGCCACGGCGGTTGTCATCCCCACTCATCTTGCAATGCTATGTATGCGTTCTTTTAGTGAGACGTTGGTGGGATGTTGTGTTGATTGGGAGTCGTAACGGAACGGAGTGTCCTTGTTCGGTGCCATGTCACCAAAGCGATTATGGTGCTCGCGGTGATGACGTCTGCTTGGTGTCGATCCTATTTTACGCTCATGATCAGTGAAGAAAAATCCCTCCGGTCCAGTTATTTTTGGGTTCGTAATCGGACACATGGTGGAAGCTTCGCAGAAGTGCGAGCGTTTGGAGTCCGTTTGGCAGTTACCGAGGTTGGAAGCGCCAGGAAGCGCCGAACCTTCCTCGTTGCCGGGTTGTGGGTCCAATGAGAAAAGTCGATCACGAACAGAAAAAAAATTGTAAATTTTTGATTGACCTTGCCCTGAAAGCAATGGCTGGAACTGTGGATAACCGATGTCGACCCCAAGAATTCTTCAAAGAAACGAACGAAAATGTCGGCTTGATTGATTTGATCGGATTCGGGACGCAAAGTCGTGGATGTTGAGAGTGATCAATTGCAAGGCGTGGTGGGTTGAGGACGTGTTTTGGTGAGCGCGTGTTCGGTGAAGCTCGTAATGTAATGTGAAGCGATGGATTGTTGGAAAGGGGTCCGGGCTATCCGGGTGAACGGGCGAGATGAGATGGGCTTCGTGATCGCGTGCCCATATGCTCCCCGTCGAAGAACGGATTTAGGTCGCTCTGCTACTCAAATGGACGGTGCTGCGTATATATGATGGAAATGGAACTATAACAGACTTGAAACTTGGGATTACGGTGCGTTCTTGGGACCGTGAAAGACTGAAGCTGTCATTCGCGGGCCATCCGCCAAGTTCGCTTTGGGACTGCAGAGAACTTGGTGACGGCGCCAAGATGGGAATGAAACTTGCGGCAACAAGGTGGATGAAAAGCATGCTTTCTGAGCGTAATAACCAATGATTCGAGTACTCTATCATATGGCAAGCTCGCAGCTCCTCTCTTCGTGCGTTCCAGTTCCGTTCTCCACCCTGTCCTCGCCACCAAGCCCTGCAGCAGACGCCCTAAGAATAACCATGCCAAGAGTCTTGGCAAGGGTTCTGGCCCGTGCGAGGTACCATAACGGGATAATTGAGGGTTGAAGATGAATTTGAATCTCCGCTTCTGATTGGGTATTTGTACCGTCGTTTTTTTTCTTCCTCGAATCCAAAATAACTTCTCCCTCCTCCGTCCAAGCCACTCTCCTCGTCGTTCTCCTTCTTCCCCTCGTCGGGTCTTTATTTTCTTGCATACTCTGAACAAAGCATCATATTTGTGTGATGTCTCCCGCCACTCTTTCAAGCTTCGTTGTTGCCGCTGCAACTCTCTCGCTCGTCGCTGCTCAGTCGACATACCCGGCAACTCCTCTAGCACAAAAAACGTTTGCTTACCCTAATGGTATCGTGAGTATCTACGTCTATTTCCTCGTCTTTTTTTTGGGTCTCGGGACCGCGTACGGGAATGCTTACGGCTTTTATTCTTTTTTTAAACCAGCCCTACCAAGCCGATACCGACCCAGGCCTTATCCGTGGTGGACAATTCGGATACAACATCTGTAATTCGACCACTGAAGGTCAAACCTCCAACTGCCAAACCAACATCTTCAATGGCATCGACGGTACGTTTTTTCCCCCCCTGCGCTTCCCGTCATTGGTTCCCGCCTCCTCCGTGCTGACGCTGACGCTTTTTTCTCTTTTAGACTTCTGCCTGTGGGCTCCCCCCGAGCCCAACTCCGTCGTCGCCAACACTGAGGGAGAGATGGTTGCTTGGTGCACGAAGCCCGGTCACGGAACTCGTTTGATTCCTGAGGGTGCCTTGCAGGGTGTCCAATGGATCCGCACTCCCGACTACATCCAAGCCGCTGGTTACATTGATCAGTCCTTCGTCAATCTTCAGGGTGATGACTATGGAGGTGAGATGGACCCTCATGGTGCTGATCTCGTGAGTACATTTAGATTCCGGTGTTTGTTGTTCCGAGATTTACTCTTCTCCTCTGCTAGCGTGGTAACCCATTGGGTGGTCTCGTCTACACAAACGCATGGAGCGGTAGCGCCACCTCTTACGGCCAGGCGTTCGAATGGCACAAGTGAGTATTTTCTTTTCGGTGTGGCCCTCTTCGAGTACCATGCTAACCGCGACTTGCAGCTTCATCGGTTCCAACTTCTTCTGCTTCAAGGCTTGCGATCCCAGCAGGCCCAACGCAGCTAACTACTGCCAGCACATCTACGATCGTATTGGTTGCACATACAACGCTCCCACCAACGTCGTTAATGGAACTTTCGAAGTTTGCGACGGTGATTCACAAGATTTCCCAGGTGTCTACACTGAGAACGGTGTCGTCATGACCTACACTCAACCTCCCGAGTCGCTCGGCCCTATCTCCACCATGCCCTACACCGCCAAGATCCCCGCCAGCTCCAACTGTGTTCCCCACGCTAGCACAGACCTCTATGCCGCTCTCGCTTCGGTACATGCTCCCGCTGCATCGGGTGCTTCTTCTGCTGCGCACTCCGGTGCTACTACTGCTCATGCTAGCGGTAGCGCATCCAAGACCGGTTCCGCTGGTGCTCCCGCAAACACCAACGCCAACGCTGCTTCGTCAGTTACATTCTCTGCCATCTCTCTAGTTGGCTCGATCGTCGCCGCTATCTACCTCTCGTAATTTTAAGTATTTTAGGGCTTGTTGGTAGTTGATCATGACTGTCGATGGTTCTCCTTTTTACTTAGAGTACTAATACCCTTCTCCCGCATCCATTTACGCACACGCCCATCTTTGACACGGTTCTCGCATTGGACAATTTTTTCTTCTTGCCTGCCTACGCTGACAATGCTTTTTATACAATTACACACTCTATCGCCTAGTACACATGGATCGTTTTAGTCTTTTTTTGGTTGGTTCGTCGTAATGGATTGCGGTAACGGCGCTTTCTCTGAACCGCATTTTAAGAAGTTTCTTCAAACGTGTGATCGCGGTGGATTCAATGCACGATGAATGATACCGCCAAGGCAACGAAAGACGCTCTGGACTCTCGGAGTCTGCGTGGTTGCATAGGAGTTTGGTTTTTGCTATTTATAGATTATGGCATCGGATTCGGTGTTAGCCCGATTTGGCATAGCCAAGAGCGAGCGCTGCTTGATCTGAGAAGTTGGTATTTCACATCGCTTGTGGCTTTCTTCGGTCTTTTACCGCCGTTCGTTTTTGGTTTTGCTCCACCACCACCACTACCATCTACCTTTGACTCATCGTCACCCATCGACTTGGACGTTTAGCTTTTTCTTTCGAGTGTTGAAGTTGTGAGTTTTCTCGTTTTGGATTGTGCGTTCAGGAGAACGAAAGTGGATAGATATTGACGGGTGATTGATATAGGATTCGACGTTTGTTTCGTCCACGTTAAAGGACTGAGACAAGGTGAAAACCACGGATATCGGTTTTTGAAACGAGGGATTATACCAGGATACGGAATGGCTTCCCCTCAATCTGGACCGCCGCCCACGACGACGACAGATGAAGTTCTACAACAACAACCTCCACCTCCTGGGCCTGAATCGGCGATGAACGCATCGGGGACAGGAATTACGGGTACTTCGGCGACAGCGCCCAACACGTCTACGGCGGTGTTGGGGCAGAAGAAGGCGTTGATTACTAGAGCGCTCAAGTCTGCTGCGAAGTTACCGAAACGTGCTGTGCGCGGAGGGACTACGTCGTCGTCGGCTAGTGCGGCTAACGCTACGACTACGGCTGCGACGGCAGGTGAAGGAGGGGAACAACCTACTTTGGATTCGGTCGCTGGTTCTGGTGGTGGAGAAGGGATATCGACTACGACAGCACCTCCGACGGCGCGTAAATCCAAGTTTAGATCTAGGTATAAAGATAAGGGAGGTGTTGATCCCACTTCGGTTTCACGTATGAAACCGAAGAAGACGAGGAGGATCAAGGTTTTTGGCCATGGAAAGAATCGGGTTGATCCTAAGCCTGATGAAGAACCACTTGCGTTGGTGAGAGTGAGGGTTGTTGGGTGTAAGGATTTGAGGTCGGGTGATTCGAATGGGTTGAGTGATCCGTGAGTTCTTTTGTTTCTTTTGCTTTCCCTGTCTCTGGGGTATATGCTTTTAGGGGACGTGATATGATATGATACTGACGTGCGTTGTTTCATACATCTAGGTTCGTCGTCGCTTCGATACTTAACAATGGGAGCTATACGACCCCTGTTAAGAAGAATACTTTGAATCCGGTGTTTCCGGCTAAAGAAAGCACGTTTGATTTTCCGTTGTATGAGAGTGTGATTGGGAAGATGGCGGTTTGGTTGGAGTTGGTTGTTTGGGATAGGGATATGAAGGGGTTGAGAAAGGAGTACTTGGGTGAAGCGGCTGTTGGTGTTGAAGATTGGTTTGGGAACCAGGAGAACGGTGGTGGTTTTGCTTGGGAGGGTGATGGGAATCCGGTTGGTGTTCTGCTTCTACCGTTTTATTAGAGGCGTTGAAACTGATTATGACCTTTTGATTTTATAGTTGTTCTCGGTCCCACTTATGTCGACGAAGGAGGGTGTACCTCCCGCTGGAACTATTCAACTCAAGATTGGACTTGTACCTCCGCCAAAGGCCCCATCGCAAACTCAAGAGGCGTTGAAGGCGAAGTTTGAAGAAGTTTATGAGTTGCTTGTTAAAAAGTCGAGACCTTCGTTGGTTTCTGCTCCACCGGTGAGTATTTTTGTGTGTGTTGAGCTGAGGGATGGAGTGCTAATTGGATTTGTGTTTATCTTTTATCCCCCCCTTTCTCTTGCTGCTTTTGCGTCCAATGGGTCGATCTTCATCACGGCGGTGACCTTTTGTTCGTGGCGTTACTCGTTCATCCGCGTCTTCGTATGCCGGGTCGTGGACTCCGTGTCCCCCGTCCCGCATCGACCTTATGGGTCACCACGCGCGCCTAATGTGGCTAATCACAACATCAACACGGCTCCGTCTCGTCGACATTCCAACTATAACACCATCAACGCAAACTCAATGCCATCGCCATCATCATCATCATCGTCATCAACATCGCCTACCTTTACCGCATCGGATTGCATCGCGTGGTCTTGTTCCGTGATTGTATCCTATCAACTTGTCAATGTGCTGTGTTGACGTCTGGGGTGGCTGTTGTGTTCGATCGTTCATGATCGTGCGTGGTGGTACTGGTCGCGATTGTGTCCGTGCCCGGGCGTTCAATCCCGTTGGATGTGGGGTTTGGACGTCCATTCAATCGGGCATTGGGGTCGTCGTTCGACATGGACATATGCGCACCCATCGGTCATGTCGGTTGACGGAACCTTTTCGTTCGGGTCATACTTGGTTGGCCTCGTTCTTGCCGCCTGCATCCGCCACTGCGTATATGCGTTCAACGTACCTTTCGGACCGGTCATTAATTGACCTCGACCTCATCGGATCGAACTCAACTACAACTCAATCACTGAATCGCTCTCGACACCAACTCAATCACCGGATCGCTCTCGACACCAACTTAACCCTATCAAACGCCTCCCACTCCTCAGACCGAAGGTGTAGGCACCATTCGTTCTGTCCAAGGTCTTCCTCAATTCCTAGAAGACGATGGAGGACTTTCATCTTCGTCTTCAGAGGATGAAGGGTTAGAAGAGGAAGAAGAAGATTCGGAAGAGGAGGAGGAAGGGGAGGGGGAATTTGATGAGCGATTAGGGGATAACCTTCTTACTACGCCTACCCCTGGTGGTGGTGCAACGCCAACTCCAAGGCCTGTATCCCCTCGTGTGAAGGCTACCTCGAGCAAGGATAACTCCGCACAGTCCGGGTTGGTTTCGCAGAAGATGTATGAGCCACCTGAGGAACAGCCAGTCTCCAGTGATGTCGCTCATCAACCTTCGTCTACGGCACCCATCGTACCTTCGTCTCAAGCACCCGCTCCTGTTCCCCTACCGGCACCAGTTCCTACCCCTAAACCTAAATGGAAGAGAGCACTTACAGGTGGTTCAAGTTCGCCAGCTCCTTCACCACCACGTGCAGCTTCTCCAAGTTCACTACCACCTCTTTCTACGGCGACTGCTCAACCGTCCCCTGGTACACCCATCACCCCAGTTTCCATTGTACCTCCTTCGCCTATTGCGCCGACAGCAACACCGAAGACGGGGTTGATACCTAAGATCAAGAGGTTGACGGGTTTATCGTCGTCATCGTCGACTTCGACATCGTCTAGTACGACTACGGGAGGTATTCTTACACCCACATCGACTACAGCTCCAGTTTCGTTAGCATCCGCTACTTTGTCAACGTCGGCACCTACCAGTCTTACGAATTCACCCGTTTCGTTGCCGGTTCCTTTACCTGGTGTTGGGTTAGGTATTTCTGGTGCCTTGTCGGACGCCGAAGCTGGTGTTATTCCGGTTGGAGGAGGATTGAGCGTTGACGAAAAGCATAAGAAGAAAAAGAAGTTTAGTAGGAAGAGTTGGGGTGGGAGTAAGAGTGATGCTGAAGCTTCGAGTGGTGGTGTTGCTACGCCCGTTGGTGCTGGGAGTGGGAACGATGTGTCTGGACAGTCTGGCCAGGATCAGGTCCCAGGACAGTATGTGGGAGAGGAGATGGGTGGGAAGAAGAAGAAAAAGAAGAAGGAAGTATATAAGTTGGGAACGGAGAATGATATTGTGGGGATTGTGATGTTGGAAATTCAGGGTGCGAAGGATTTACCGAAGTTGAAGAATGGTATGTGTATTTTCGTGCTGGAGTTATCGCTTGTCGTGAATAAGGTTGACTGATGATGGTTTGTGGCGGTTTTTAGTGACGCATATAGGCTGGGATATGGATCCGTTCGTGGTCATTTCGTTTGGGAAGAAGGTTTTCCGAACTCGTGTCATTCGACATTCGCTCTCCCCTGTGTGGGATGAGAAATTGTTGTTCCACGTTCGGAGATACGAAACGTCGTTCAGGATCCAACTTGCCATTCTCGACTGGGATAAACTTTCTTCCAATGATCATATTGGGGATGCGAGTTTGGATGTAAACCTTCTCGTGAAGGATGCGCCACAGCCCAACCCCGAGACTGGGTTGTATGACCTTGAAGCGTTGGAGGGAAATACGGGAAATGGGAAGGAGATGATGGAGTTTTCGTTACCCTTGAATTCGGCGGAGAAAGTTTGGGAGGGGAAGTTTAACCCAGTGATTACGTTCAAGTAGGTGTTCTCTTTTATTATTCGCGTTGGCCTTCTCCTTCAACCTTCCTTTTTCGTGCTCGCTTGGACCAAATGCTGATTTTATCCTTTTTTGCGTTTTTAGAGCCAAATATCAACCCTATGACGCGCTTCGACAGAAGTTCTGGCGTACGTATCTCAAGCAATATGATACGGACGATGTTGGTCACCTTTCGCATCTGGAGCTCACGTCTATGCTTGATTCCCTTGGGTCGACGTTGTCCAGGACTACGCTTGACGGGTTTTGGACTCGGTTCAATAAAAACCCGGAGGAGGATGATTTGACCGCCGACCAAGTCATTATCTGTCTGGAAGAAGAGCTTGGGCGACCGGAGAGCGAGAAGAAGAGGATCAAACATGGGGAATCTGTTAGCAGTGACGGGGCTACGCCTGTGGTCATGGCTAGCGATCGAGAGGGGAAGGAGATCCCGTTGGGCGAACTTGATTTTGCGGGACCGTCGAATGTTACTGGGAGGAACTATGTTACGGAACCGGCGGAGATGCCTCTGGGGCATGTCGCTGTTGGTCCTGATTCTGGAGCGGGAACTACGGCTGAGGATAGGTTGGCGCCCGGGAAACTGGTGAAGGCGAGGGATTTGTCGTTTGGTTCGATCATGGATGAAGACTACGAGGAGGGCGAAGAAGACGAGGAAGATGAGGAGGAAGAGGTGTCTGGGTCTACGTCTTCGTCAGGTCTTGAAGGTAGTGGGGGTGGTTCGACGCCAGCAGAGGGCGTTACCCCCGACTTCAAATTGACTCTACCTGAAGTCCCTGTCGGTGGTGTACCTGCTTCGCCAACTACAGCAGCAGGGTCAGGACCTTCGGTGACATTTGCTGCTGAACCTGAAAAGGGAACGAAGAAGAAGAGGAGGATGAGGTTTAGGAAGACGAAAGAGAAGGAGAGGGAGGGTGACGTGCTCGCTAAAGCTAAAAAGCACAAGCCCAAGTCAAAGGGTGATGGTACACCTGATTCTCCCGCATCCGACTCGTCTTCGGATTCTCAACTCACGACTGGGACGACCAGTTCGTCCGAGTCGGTTGAACGTGTCATCAACGTGAAGAATTGTCCTTTGTGTCATCGACCAAGGATGAATTCAAAAGCGGAGATGGATATTATCACGCATTTGGCTGTTTGTGCTAGTCAGGATTGGAATAAGGTGGACAAGATTGTGGTTGGGAACTTTGTTACGGCTTCGCAGGCGCAGCGGAAGTGGTATACGAAGTTGATGACCAAGATGTCGAGTGGTGATTATAGGTTGGGAGCGGTAGGTGTCTTTTCTCTTATTTTGGATCGTTTGGGCGAGCCTGTTGCTGACGGTTGTTGCTGTTGTAGAACTCGGCGAATATTATTGTTCAGAACCGTATGACGGGCCAGTTGGAGGAGGAGAAGATGCAGGTTTACGTGCGGTTGGGTATTCGATTGTTGTACAAGGTTAGTTTTCTTTTTATTATCACTCTTTGTCCTTTAACCATACGGGCTCTTCCTCTTACCTCCGTTTCCACGTCCTGAATACGACATTGATGCTGATCCGTCTTTCTTACTATAGGGCGCCAAAGGTCGTATGGAAGGTCATCGAGGTGGGTTGTGCTTGAACTTGCGTACGAGGACTGGTATTAACAATTCGTTTTTTCACTGGCAGCCAAAGGCCTTCTGAAATCCCTTTCGATCAAACAAGGTACCAAATACGATGCACCTGAATCTGCAAGTCAAATCAATGGATTCATCGACTTCCACCAATTGAAGAGGGACGAGATTTTGGACCCATTGGATTCCTTCAGTGCGTTTTCTTCATCTCATGGCTCGAGGCGAGACTGATTTTTGTCCTTATTGCAGAAAATTTCAACGAATTCTTCTTCCGGTATGTCTATACGGTCACTTTTTCGTGTCTGGTCCTCATTATGTTCGGCTTCGTCTTAGGAAACTCAAACCTGAGGCACGACCTGTCGATGAACCAGATAATCCCAACCGACTCGTCAGCGGTGCGGACTGTCGCCTGATGGCGTTCGAAAGTGTCAGTGAAGCCACACGGTTATGGATCAAAGGCCGTGAATTTTCCGTCGCCCGGCTTCTTGGAGAAACTTACAAAGACGAAGCGGAGAAGTATATCGGCGGTGCCCTCGTGATATTCAGGTTGGCTCCGCAAGACTATCACCGTTTCCATTCGCCCGTGGACGGTGTCATCGGGAAGATGACATACATTTCTGGAGAGTATTATACTGTTAATGTGCGTCTGATATTGTCCTTTCTTTTATATCTCGCTGACGGTGCTTTCGATTGGTTTAGCCACAAGCTGTCCGAACAACCTTGGATGTGTACGGCGAGAACGCCAGGAAGATTGTACCCATTGATAGCCCCCAATTTGGGCGGGTGATGGCGGTTTGTGTTGGTGCGATGATGGTGGGAAGCATTCAAACTACCCTTGAAGAAGGTCAGGAAGTCAAACGTGGTCAAGAGTTTGGCTACTTTGCGTTCGGTATGAGGGTTCTTCTTCTGTTATTGGTTTTTGGGCTGACGCGTTGCTCAGGTGGATCTACTATCGTGACTTTGTTCGAAAAAGGCGCTGTGGAGTGGGATGAAGACCTTTTGATCAATGGCCGCGCCTCGTTGGAAACACTTGTGCGCGTCGGAATGGGCATTGGTCGGAAGCCAAGTTCCAGCGCTTAAGTTTTTCATCTGGCGCTCGAGGTTATTCTCCCTAATCTTCTTCATCCCTTCGTCTTTCTTGTATATCTGTACATGTCAGCGTCTCCTGGTTGTGTGTTTGCCAAGATGGATACCCAATTCCTTGCCTTGAGCATCATTGGTCTCACTTTCATTCAATTGCTATTCGGACACACTCGTTATCCCTTTTCTCTTCGCGCTCAGCAGGATTCATTGCTTCCCACTTTTACAATATTTGGATACGCACGTAGTGGCTCGGAATGAAGAAGTTTCATGAATGTATAGTAGATTTACACATAGACAATAACACGTCGGACACCTGGAATAGGGTGATAAATTAACAGAACCCGATGCAGGTTGGCTGCTAAGAGCGAGGGGGAAAGGGTGTATATTACCAGCTATCAAGAATCAGAGGTATTCTGAGGTTTCCTCCGGAAGAAGATACAATTTTAATGTGATCCTCGAGCTCGCCGTCATTCCTGCGAAGGACAACGTGTCGCATATTGGGAGAAACCACACACTATGTCATACAACACTAGGATTCTTTTCGAATCGAAGAAACCAACACAAGACTAATAACCCAACATTGATATATAATACATACTGTACAGCAGAAGAACGCCCTCCCATCGCGTGTTCATCAACACCATGATGCAAAGCAAGCCGTTGCCAATCGCAACACATCCACCGGGCAGGGTCAAACTCGAAAGTCTGAACATCAGCGTATGCACGATCCCATACAGCGCGTATGATGGATCGAACAACCCACTCAGCATCACTCGGAGCCACATAAAAACTTTGAGTACGCTGAAGCTAAAGACGCAGCATACCGTCAGTCCTATCAACACCCATCGTTTTGCACACTCACGCAATAGGTCTCAAGAACTCATGTCTCATCCATCGTCGAAGAAATTCGTCAACTGGCATCTCCATCCTGAACGAAATGTTTGAATTACGATCCAAAGGGAGAAAATAGACTTACATCCGGCATAGAGTGATGAGATCCGAGTCTACAACACACGCATCTTCTTGGCAAGATACAAAGGTCCGAAGAGCCCTCATATCGGCTAGAACAACGTCGAGCTGTGGCAAGCAGCGACAACCGCGAAACGTCGACCGACCCCTCACATATCGTTGATGAAGTCGTCGAGCCTCTTCTTCATAAGGAAAAATGATGGGCTAAAACCGTTGAATACAACATTGGCAGCAGATGATGTGGAAAACGAACCGGATGGCCATCATGATAGAGGTGTACATACTCCAAGTACTGGGCACCCCGCAACGACGATAGCCCCTCTGGTATAAACAAAGTGGCTTTCTTGGCCGACGTTCGTAAGGAGAAAAAGAACTTGGATACCGGATTCATCTCCTCCAAAGAACAAGGATGTGGCGCAGATGGACGGACGAGAAAGTCACCAAATGATTTATGCCGGAACTGAATCAGGCCTTGCGCTTGCGCGTCGTGAATCAACACCCCCTGCAGGTGCTTCACAAGGATGTTGACCAAGTCTTCTTCTCCAAACCAGAAGTCCGCGATGTCGGACGACGACGAGGGGTGGGTATTGACGTGCAAAATCAAGTTCTCCATCTGTTGTAGAGATCTTTTGTTCCAGTAGAAGTTATTGCCCACCCGGAAGAGGATCACGTTATAAAGTCCGTCGATAGAGGCAAAAGAAGACGTTCGCCGTTCCAAAACCAGATTCAACATCTCCACTGGACCTTCATTCCCGTCGTCCACCAACCGAATAGCAGTCGCCGCAAATACGAATTGTCCACTCGCCCTATCCACCAACTCCTCGATCTGCTCGTCGGATGGCCATGATCTATCCATTATAGACATTGTCCCGCCTTTACGACAGTCCTGACAGATCCGATCGAACGACACCCGAAGAAAAGTTCGAATGTCGTCGTTATCTCCAGCAGACTGACCGAGCTGAATGTGGTACGAAGGAGAGAGCTGAGGGGCGAACTCGTGGAATATGGTCTCAAGATGTCGTTCAGGTCGGCAGCAGATGAGGAACTTGATCGAAGCCTCTAGTCGATCCACAGAGCAGAGGATGTCCCCGAGGAAAGACACCTGATCATAGCCACGACGACATTCATCGAGACCATCAATGACGATGACCATTGGTGATGGAAGAGGGAAAACGGATCGGAGCACGTCAATAACGCTTGACCAGGACACCCTTCCGTCGGTGAACCCTACAAGCATTTCATTGTCGAACTTGATAAGACGAAGGAGCTGATGAAGGATTGTCTCAGCGAACCAGCCTGACGAACACCTGTCTTCGCTCGACCAGGAGAAGAAAAAACTACCAGCAAGCTGGCCTCGCTCCGCCCAGTATTCTGCTATGGTTTGTGCAATCGTGCTCTTCCCTGCTCCTGCCCATCCCGAGATCAATCGTACAGGATCTGTTTTAGGGTTGTTGCGCCAGGCAACGAGCGAGTCCTGTACAGCCAGACGTGTCTCGGGGTGACATGTTGGGGGGTTGCCACGTTCTGCGGCATCGAAGGATGCACTTTGTATGGCACAGCAGGCAAGTATTTCTCGGGCTGGAGAAACATCCGATAAGTCAATTAATATTCGTCCTTACGCAAAACCTTACCTTTTTCGAGTTTGTGGTGCACTGTCGATGACTCCCTGCGTTCTTTTCTGGATCCAGGGAGCTTTGTGAGCTTTCCCACCTGAAAGAGGAGTAAGTATGGTGGGCGGAAAGTAGTTCGAAGTTGGATGTGGTGGTACCATGCAATGAGTACTGCTACTGTCACTGTCAGTACTGCGCCGAATGAACGGGATAGGTTGGTGAGCGCCGGCTGTACCAAACGGGTACACGTTTTCCTACAAAAGCGGGTACAACCGTCTGTCCCCCACCAAACAAGTGCAAACTGATGCCTGCTTTGCGC
>ML208583.1:0-37170 GCA_004369065.1 Pluteus cervinus
CATCCAGCAGAGTCGACTGTGAAGCCATCTCACACATTACGACCCTCCACCACCTTCATTCGTTCTCTATAATCCATTGTACCGTCCACGGTCGTATAGCCGGAACTATTCTCGATGGGTTCGCCTTCCCTATCTTGAACTCGTTCGAGTTTCATTGTTCTTACTTCGATGACTACGATCTTTGGCTTCCGTCTCTTGATTTTATCCGTCAAATTCGCAAACTGAAGCTTGGTGGGGTGGGACTCTCGGCGACCGTCTTGAAACCAGTCTTGACAGTCGCAACCTGTCTTGAAGAACTTTGGCTGGGTCCCGACTTCTATTCGAAGCACATAGAAGAGATCATTGCATTATGTTCGTCTCTTCGAGAGACTCCAGCGATTGCTCCGTCCCTCCGAGGAATCGAATTTTCAATCGAATGCTTTTCTGATATTGAACCACATACCACCTCTCTTATTGGGCTAATACAATCCATGTCGAGGCCGTTAACCATTCGGGGATTAAAATACTTGAACATCGGTCTGAACGATGGCAACCATCATGAACTTGAAGAATTTCGGTCAAGCCTCGGAGATTGCGAGGGGATAAACCTCAAGATACACACTTCATCCCACTGTTCTTCCATACATGGCATTCCTTTTGGATTTGATGGGTACATTCCACCATCCAACGACATCCCGGAACGCGATATCCTTCAACCTGATGGGACTTGGAAAAAACATATTGGTCATGTATATCATATTGTAGAATAACTACATGCGGGTTGTTGCAGGAAGGGCGTCATAGGGTTTAGATAAAGGATTGAAATACAGGAAACCACCGAGATAGATGTGTCGACGGGCTTCATTGATGTGAGGCCTGAAATAAGAACAAGTAGTAGCAGAAATCGCCAACATAATGAGTACCGGGAGATGGAAGCAAAACAAAAATGATGGGAGCTGGCCTGAACGTCTGAACGACGCCAGGAATTCGGTTAACCCTGGGTGGATTCAATGCTCGGGTCCCCACAAAACAGTATGTACAAGATGAACGTTATCAACTGCTAATGAGTTGTCGACTTGTTACTGACCAATACGCCAAGGTTACCTGATGGAAAAATCGGTGCGTAATGATAAGAGTCAGATTCAACGCCGGGAAAGAGCTTCGACATACCGGGAACAACAAGGAGCGGCGTGAGGGGAGAGGTCGCGCGTTCAGCGTATCCAAACGATGCATAAGGAACGCAGCGGAAAACGACTTCCGCTAAACGAGTAATGACTACCCTGGAATCCAGGAGTCAATTTTGGAATGCAGCGAAGATAGAAAGATAGTACGTACGGATGGAAAACGAGCAGGGGACAACCTCTGGGAAGGGCCTAAGAGTAGACCAAACCATCAGTCGACTCCCATGAAGCTAATGAAGGGATGATCACAGACCAATTGATTCCGGGGTTTATTCCACGACGTCGATGTAGGTGACCGCCCGCTCGACTTCCTTGTGTCAGAAAGTAACTGGGATAAAGTTAGAGGTTATGGGATTCCCTTCGTCGAAGAGACCTTCAATGTCCGGGCCGACGCTACTAAGGTCAGCTTTCAAATCCAACAACAGCCTAGTATACCCGACAACGCCTAGCGTGAAGAGAGGTGTGGCCGACGTCGACTGTGCTGGTGCAAAATCGAATGACGTGGCGTTCTGACGGGGAGACCAGCGGCCCATCTTCCGACCGAGGGACAGCAATATCCGAGTCAATACCCCAGTAGGCCGGGTCAATTCAGTCAACCAAGCACCCCGACACTGAATATGATACACTGCAGAAAATATGAGTTGGGAACTGCGAGAACTTCAGGAAGCGTACCGAAGATAAGGGTCAAGCTCGGCCTGGGTTAAATTCCTGCGAAACAGGGCGCGCGAGCGGTTTGAGGTATCGACGCTCTGTCAAAGGGTAGTTTCTTCAGCTCGCTGGGGCGTTCTGGGTCCAAGAGCTACAACAAGAGCACTCAGCCGCCATGTAGTTGTACTAGCCGAGGGGTTCGTGACATACCTTCGGTCCCTTCGATGTCTTAGGTATCCAAACATCCAACTTTCGCACTCCAGAACCCCCATCGATGCTCCTGTCAGCGCTTCCGGTCTTAGAGCCCCTCCAAACCAGCGACTGACGATATGACCTCAGAACGTACGAGTGAACTGATAAAACACATGTTAGGATCCGTATGACAGTGTGATGAGATACGTACCAGGTCTTCATTGAACACAAGGAAACAGAGGATCAAATCCTAGTTCCGGGGTAACTGCAAAGACGAATTGGCATCCTGGGTAGGCAGGTCGGCCTCGAACATAGCTTATGGTCCACACTTCACCGTGCAGTGGACGGCTGGCGCAGTGGGGAAATCCAATCCAGAACTCGTCCTAAAGACGGCATTTATCGACTGATTGTATCTGAAGTTAGACACGATAGAGGAAAATAAGAATAAGAGACCGTACCTGGACGATACGTTAATGAGATACTCCCCACAATGTGAGTGTCACTGCCGCCTGCAAAAGCCTCATGGGTGGGATTTCGGAGTAAATCAACGTCCACATGCAGAACGAGCGCGACAGAGGACAGTCTTGAGTGAGGCGAGAACTCTTCAAAAAAGTGGGTACGACTCGGACGAAAAAAACAAACTGAGGCGCTCAGGGATGACGACGTCTACGAGATTGGGACACATGGTGAGATATGTGTCAATCTCGGATGCAGGGGGATTTGGTGTGGTTTGGTTGTAGGCTCCTGCGAAGCAGAGGTGTCGAACATGGACACCATATTGCTTGAAAGCCGGGGTGTAGTCCCGACGAGGGAGCTTTTTTGGTTGATAGATAATGATAACTTCATATGCTTAGGGAATGAACCTGAACGGAGGCTGTTAGTCGAAGAAGCACCTGCAGATGTAATAGTGTACTGACCATTCATGAACACGATGGGCCACTCAAATCAGGTTGACGACATCTTGAGGGTGCATATCGAAAAATTTGGAGTTCGACTTCTAGTGGGAACCGAGGAAGATTGTGCATTCCGAGCAGATTCGTCCCCTCGCATATGGAGAGAACTATGTAGGGCCATGTGGCTTCCTTGCATTCCTCTGAGTCTGACGTGACCTAGCACGGCCAACTCCTTCACAGCGGAGTCCAGATGGTGGCTCGCACAACGCTAAAGTCTAGCTGATGAACGAGTACACTGGCTGGAACCTGAACAGAGTATCTTGGTCGACCTAGGGGAAAGAGTGGTAATATAGACCTCGTAACGCTTCTACAAAACACATAACTCACAACGTCTTGGCCGACACACCTAAGTCTGGCTTTGCGACGGCTTCCTGAGTGGTACTGCTATACAAGACGGAACCGGATTTATCGCATCAAGGAACTGCGAAGACGTCAATCAGTGGTCGTAGAATCGTCTTCACGGAGAACTTACTGGTATGCCCATTGGACGCCTCCCTGTCCAGCACTCAATAGACCTATCACTTCCGGTGGAATTTGCCGTCAACCATCGTTTGATTTCGCGAATTGAGGTCCTTAAAGACGGGTATGGATCGCTGCCGCAGTTCCTAACTGGAAAGGGTGAGATACAGAGAAACCAACATGACGGAATGTAAACATACTGATGGGGATTGAATGAGGGTCCTGACAAAACCGAGATTAGACTCCAACTGGTCTTGATTGAATGGGTAGAGTCTCCAGGTAAAAACGAGGCTTTTCGGTAACTAGCACCCTTGCTGTGGATGGCCGACCGAAAATCGGTTGAATGGTTGACTACTAAGGGCGGAGGATAAGAATATGCACGTAGAGAGAAGCAAAGCCTCCACGTACTGAAGTAGTGAAGCGCCTGACGCTTAAATACGAAAGAGTAATTGGCAGATGGGTCCCCAGACCCATCAAGAGTCTGTCGAAGCACCCGTAGCTGGTCTAAAATTGGAAAAGACTTTAGTCGGATGTTGGACAGAAAAGAAGGTAAGGTTACGCACCAACATATTCTTGGGTTGATCCTGCATTCCCAAGCCCTCCATCGAGATCGTTACGAATAGCCAGTCTAAGATTAGTGCCTCTAAATAATGAATTCATGGTCAGCCACCAGTCCTAGTTGGTATATTGACGACGTACCTTGAGACAGCTCTGAGTCATGGCAACACATTTTCTCCGTGGTACAAGCTCGGAACAAGAAACGCAGGCTTCAGGCTTCCGCGCTCAACTTGATATGTGAATTTAACGGTGACGTGGAAGGTAAACGCCTGCAGCAACCACAAATTTTTGACTGGTGAGAACTCTGAAAGGCGCATGTCGTTGCGGAGGACACCGTTAAGCAACAGATAAAGTGAAGACGGGTGCACGGTCATGGTGATGTTGCTGGTCAGGAAAAATCAACAAATAGCCGCGGCGCCCAGGCACCGGTTGCAATTTCCGCCGGGCCGCAGTCGCGGGTGCACGCCCAACGTGCCCAATTCTGCGAGGAGCGACCTCTGCTCGTCCAATGCTCGTCGGCAGTGGACACGACAACTGAGGATACACTCGTAACCACCCTGGTTGGTTGCCCGCTTCTATCTCCGCTTGAACCACGGGCATTCACCACCCAAGAAAAACGGGTACGTTTCCAGCCTGAGGCTTCCTTCTGAATTGAATTTAGAGAGAAAATCATCGTCTACGCACTCAGGAAAGAAAGCAGGCCCAAGCTCCGAGTTCATACTTGGTAAGTCTGTCTCGCCCACCGAGCACTGAAAGTCCGAATTTTCTTCGTGATAAGGCTTCATGTGCTGTGCACCTGGAGGCCCAGCTGCCATTGGACGCTCGACGGTAGTACCCAGCTCAGAGTAAAAACATTGACCGTAGTAATACCATAAAATGATGTATGGCATACTCTTCGTCTTCTTCAGAACTAACGTGGACGGTCGAATGCAGGGTTTTGCTCTTTCAAGTCGGTGTGATCACCTTTCGCTCTTACGATCACTGGCATGTCTCGAGATCGGAGGATCGCAGAACGAAACATCGGAGTCAAATGGCACCTGGACGCCGACGAAGCAACGAATCTTGGTTTCCTGCTAGATTCTTCTGTTGGTGATTGTTCTCATCCTGTCAGCCCAAAAATAATTTTTGCAGATCACCGTTCAATTTCACTGAATTTTGAGAAGTCTACTTTTCCCCTACGCGAAGTCAAATCTCTTCTTCGCGGTCTCCACTGATTTGCGTTCCCAGGACGCAAATCCGCAAATCCCACTACCCGAACGGGTTCTCGAATGTATCGTCATTCAGTTATTCATCAGGAAGTCATGGCCACAAAGTGCACCTGAGATAAAGATAACTCGAGAGTGGGACCACATAACTGTCAAGAAGTCAGTGAAATGTCAACGCATGGATGATTGTGCAACAAACGTTTAGATATCTACCATAACGTACGCATCCCCCCTTGTACATAGCCGTTTATTCACGTAGGACGGTTCAGGTGGCCAAGTGAAATCATGGTACCATCCAAGCTCGGGAAGCCTTTGCGTCATTTCGATGATCTCCCGCTCTGCCGGAGTGGGGTTGATAATTAACCCTGGACGCCATTTCCCTGCGAAGTCCCGTATCCACATTTCGTCCGACTCCGACCCTCCCTTATAAGCAAATGTGAGGAGACTTGATAGGGATTCCGGATACGTGGAGGTATTCCAGCGAGGATTTGGCACTATCTCTCCGAGTTTCACTTCACCCATTCCAACCAGAAACGGCATGACTAAGGGCGAAAAGGAACCCGCTACCAACATTAGGTGTCGCGCATTGGGGAATAATGAGAGAAATTGGACATAATCGGATGGAATATTGTCTGGGGTTTTCCGGTCACAGCCAAGGAAAAGGAGTTGGATAACATTAGGGAACGATCTTGCGGCGAATTCATCGACCTTATCTGGGACTACGACGTCGACCAGGAAAAGGGAGAGGAGATTTGGGGCGATAATCTGAGAGAACAATATCGAGACTGCGTCTTGGTGGAAGATTTGATAATGGAGGTGGCGTAGATGCGGCATTGTAATTGGCTCAGAGTCCTTTGCGGTCCTTTCAAGGAGAAATTGGTCCACGTTCAACGCCAAGATGAGCCAGCCTGATAGAGAAAGACATTCGAGATTAGGGAGGGATAATATTTGCCGAAGTTGCTTTGGCGAGAACGTATCGGGTGATTGGTCTCGAATGAAGAGTTGGGTTATATTGGAGAGATCTGGTTGGAACGAGTCTGCCACGACGCCAAATGCTCTGAATGCTTTCAGGGAGGGTGCACCCCCTAGCAAGATACTAGGTTCAAGGGTATCTCGTTTGCGAGAGGGCAGGTCAGACTCTGCTTCCGTTCCATCTTCAGGATAGAAGTTGACGGAAAGGTGCTCTAGGATGGGGACATCGAGGTGTTGGAGTTTATAGAACAGAACCGCGATGCTTGAGTAATTCGAGGTCGAAATATAGAGATACCTCCACCTGGTGGAATGACGGAGAACGAGATTGAGAACCTCCACGAATGCTTCTCCTTGTTCTGCGCCTCCAAACTTGAAATCCAAAGTCAGTGGGTGAGTTCTTGACCGCTCAAGACACTGGGAAATCCGATCTTGAGACGAGTAGATTGGATATTCAAAATCATTGAAGATCAGCGTGCTCCAGAGAGGCGTGGATGCCAGAGCAACTCTCCTCCAACATCTGCACACATGCGAGATCGATAAAGGGGTCACCTCTGAGAACGAGAATAAATATTCGAGGATGTCCTCAGATAGGTTGAATACGGCTGGCATATTCACTTGCTACGGGTTCTGGTCTGGGGTTTATGGTATACGATGGGATGTTGCGGTTGCAAAGGCTCTCGTGAGAAAATTACCGCCCGCCAGCCTTCCCTCGCGCCCATTCCACGACGTCATGGACTTATTGAACCTCTCGGAGCTGGGTATAAGTTTTTCCCCTTCGATACAGTATTGGACTACATATCTCCCGCCGTCTATTTTATCATCTCAAGAAGCTTCTAGGCACGCCAACCCGGGTTCCCATCGGGGAGATGGAATTAGCTATCGGAATACCAGAAGGTCAAGTCGAAGTGGGCCATCTTCTCATCGATTCTCAGGCCGTAGATCCCGGATATCCCGGTGGGAACGTTGTGGACCTCCACTCCGCCTAACATCTTCCCTTGACCTTTGCCCAGAAGTCGAAGTCGTCCTGACGCGATGACAGGTCCTGAGATCTTAAGTCCGTGCCTCCGTAACATTGTGAATGACGATGGTATTCCCTTTCGAATGGCTGGAATGCTTGCGAATAGAGCGTGACAATCCGTCAGTGCATAGCCTCGATGCGAAAGGAAGCCTCCGGACAGAGTATCTTCAGCTATGTGGGTAGTCAATTCGTTTTCCCTCACACGAAGTCTTGAGTCTTTCGTCGCAAACCATATTGCTTAGATTAAGGATGGATACAGGCTATTGCCCCTAGAGGCCGGGGTGTGGTGAAGATAATCTCCTTTCATACATCTATCTGTATCTGGGTACATTTTGAAAGGTATATACAAGTAAAGGCAGCGTACTAATACTGTAATCTGAACAAGCTATCGTAAATGGTAGTCCCCACTGGACGCACTCGCACGAACTATTCGTTTTGTTGGATATCACAAAGAAAACACGGCGGAGAAAGGTGAAGGAATTAAAGTTCAGAATCTTCGACTCAATTATTGAACCCAGGCTAGATAGGAACATATGAGTTCGTAGCCACAAGCGAATCGGCAAAAGAGGACTTACATGCGATCGAAATCATAGCGTACAACGTCAAGAGCATCAGGCCTTCCATTATATTGGACATGCCATCTCTGTAAATAGGATTAACGCCGTTCTTCCTTCGAAGATAAGAGCTTACTGAAGGATTTGGGAAACAAGGAAGACGGATGTGAATAGAACGATCGTCTGTAGCGCAGTTTAGTAGCTGCATCAAGCGAGGGCGGGGATTACGCACCTCAAAGCTCGGGAAGAAGAGCGTAAGAGTATGGTCCGTACTAAACAGAATTTAGTTCTTGTCCAAAGCCGAATGGTGAGATGCTTACATCCAGCCGATAACGACGAGGAGAGGAACCACAAAAGTCATGATTTGCTACGGCCAAATAAGCTTCTGATAGCGCAAAAGGAATAAAAAAGACCTACGATAGAGCTTCCAACACAAATCGTCAGAGTCAATTCCATACGATCTTCCGCAGCCATCCAAACCGCGGTCAGATGCTCTGCAGCATTTGCCTAGAGAAAGGAAAATGGTTAACCATTGCAGCTGGTTTAAGAATAAGCCAAAACGTACGACGATTGGGAGAAGAATGAGACCGATGAAATTTCTGGGTACGTTGTAGGTCACGGCGAACTCTTCAATAGAACCAACCACTATTATCGTAATTCGTTAGGAAAAAAACAATTCCACAAACTGGAAACGACACGTACAAACTTCTGCGCAGATTGCAGTCACGATGGTTGTCACCAAGAGTCTGACGAGGTGTAAGCTGATGGTCCTGGGTCTAATGTGGGTGAAACATACCCCTGCGCGGCAGCAGTAGTGCTCATGCCTACTTCCTCGGGTTCCTCGTCCGATTCCGACTCTTCGGGCGGTGAGGATGCACTTTCGCCAGGAGGGAATAACTATGATAAAGTGAGCTACACAGGGTAAGAGATAGCGGGAGAAACTCACCAAGAAGATAATATATGCTACATAAACGAAGAGAAGGAGAACGGCAGTCCCAAGAGAGATGAAGTTGATGGCTTGGGCGGTAGCAGGGTCCATGAGTGGAGCGGCTAGGCTCGTGCTGAGCCAGGTCACTGCTTGGTGGCCGCTTCCTTTGGAGAGATGAAGGTGATAGTATGCGGCAGGAATCACCAGAGCTAGTTGTCGAGGTCAGAGGACAGCCACGATGAGAGAAGAACTCAACGTACTGATGCAGGCCAATGTCATCATCTGCGTAAAATTCGTTAGCGGGAAAAAGAAAGATCAACAGATACTAACCGAAGATGACCTGGAAAAGGTATCAGTAAAGTTGATTCGTAAAGATAAGGTAAGTCCAGATCTTACGTTTGAGCAGAAACGGCCTCGAATTTGCTAACGGGGCGCTTCACACCAGCTGAAATCGCGAGCGTGAGACGGCTAAATGGTCTTACAATCACTCTGGTACGAACCAACCAAGAATGAACAGCCAAGAACCAGCAGGATATTGGAGAGAACGGATCCCAACATCTGAGGAACCAGCTTAGAAATATATGCGGGAAATTCCACCGAAAATTACTCACCGAGGTTTGTACAATTGCAAGCTCGCCTGTTTCAAACTTTAGAACGTTGTGGCACCCAGGGAACTGAAACCCACCTCTCATTAGTGCAACGACGCCAACGATAATTTCGACGGCATTGCCGAATGATGCATTCAACAACCCTGCTAAGATGTCACCAAGCTTCAATGACAGCTGATCGGTCGCGACACCAAGCATCTATAAACGGGGAAGAGCGGATTAAACATCGAAACGATCGCGACATATGGACGATTGAACATGCTTACCATGGCCAAGGGCATAATACCAAAGAAACTAAACCAAAACCGTTTCCCCGCATCCAGCTCGAGGTGCTCAGCTATTAGGCAGAGCGGTACGAAAATCAACAGGATGTTGAATCGACTTCCGAAAATGAAGTATCTCCATGACTGAAGCCATGATGGCTCTCCAGCGGGTACATGTGCCACCACGTCTCCGTTTGGGCTCGGAAGGAGGGGAGAGGTCTCTTGAGGTTTAGACGGCATGCCAGTGGGTAGCGAATGTGGATCCTACAGGGGCGCATATATCAGTTTTGTGGTGCCCTCTTTCTTGGTTATGCATAGCCTTCGCTACCTCTGATCTGGAAAAAGTTCTTTTCATGGCGGTGCATCGTTGACATTATCGTGGTATTTTCAGAGTTCGTGTCTAAGATATGGAGGAAATGTGAGCGGGACCGCTTTTTTAGGAGCACTCCCTGGGAGGTTTGCTGTTTCTGCGGGCGAGTTCCTTGTGTCGCGTATCCCAGGAACGTTCCCAACGTCGGCCGAGTGCACATCGGCTACAGTTAAGTGTTCCATTTGACATGTTCTGTGTGCGTATTCTCAGTCAGAATAAAAATCAAGCGCGAATGAGCCGAGTCCGTTCCCACACGGCTCTCCTTGGCTATAACACACCTTGTCACCGAAACACGGTTTTCCTTGACTAGGCTCCACGCCGAGTGTCCGCCACCTTCGATTCATATGGATTCATGTTCAACACCTCCCTTCCGCATCACACACCCCTTCGCCTTCAACAACTCCAGAGTACGAAGGCGAATACGCGGAACCCGATAGGCAATGCTGCGTTCTACGTCCCGCTCCTCCCACGGATGGTGTTCTGACTGGACTTGGCTGAAAGGAGATCACCAAGTTAATTATGGAGATGTGTGGGAAGTTAAAGGCTGTGTCCTTACTGTGGGATGTGGAGGTAAACTGCTGTTAGATGCTCGTCTTGAACTTCTGGTGGACGATCCTTGGACCGCAATTGGCATATGCCAAGAGGCTGGAGTGCGAAGGAACCCGGTGGGTTCTAGCGGGAGCAAAAACATCACATTTCGATATGTGATCAAGGCGAAAGTAAGCATGAACCAGTGCAGCTTGATATAGGTATGCTTGGATCTAGTCCTGATCGCGTCGAGGGCGGACGTGTACGATTTTCGGAAACAGAGGCCTGGGAAGCGCGTCGGTCCCAACTGCCGCTTCGCGTCTCGTCAAAGTCTCGACCACTGGCATGAGATAGCACAACAATACGGAAGGCCAAAGAGCGTATTTACTCTTTGGTCTCTGACTGCTGTGCACCAGTGGGGAACAGGTGTCATTCCGTTGGTCAAGCTTCGAACCTGGCATTGAGCGTCGTCATGGTCGAAAGAGAAGTTTTGCAAAGCGAGGAAAGTGACGAATAGTTGAGAAAGAAAACCCACGAACTTTCAATCAGTACCTTGAAGGTCGGGAGATGGCGTGAAATCGGGCTCAAGAAGAGCAACCACCAGCTCGGGTTATTCCGAGGCCGCTCTCCCACACTTATCCCCTGCTGGCGAAGACAAAGTTGAGGAGCAGTTGAGCAGAACCTACACGTATCGCATTGTGAAGGAAGCACACAACTTGTAGATCGACTCCTTCATAAACCACCCCTCCATATGTCCGGAATTGTTCTAGCCGCAGAAATAATTTTGTTGGTAAAGGACGTCTCTTGCTTGCACCTGGTCGCGGAACCACTGCAGTACTTGGTGGGTACACGAACCACATTCTACCAGGTATGATAAATAGGCCCCGTTTTACTCTCCCATTCACCTGCTGGACTTAAAAGTCGGTATCGCTGGGTATCACTAAAGGGGAGTGGAAACATCTCAAACGCGAGCGGAAACTGCTCCGTCCAAAAGTCCTGTTCCAACCTGACCAAACGGATATGGCAAGTTGGTGCTGCCTTCATTTGGATAGTATTTCGGAGTTTAGTGGCGTCATTCTCGTCGTCTGACCAATTGACCAAAGAAAACTCGATGAGAGATGGGCGAGATGTTGTAGGGTTAGAATCGGAGGCGGGGTTGATGGGCGCCCAAATTTCGAGGAGGTTCCGAAGAGAATTTCGGTATGAACGATCAATATCAATGAACTTGGCATCCAGCGCGAAATGGAGTCGTTTGAGGCGGTACAACGCGAGATCCTCTGTATTCGTGCTGTTGCTATCCGGCGATACGCACCGTGCCTTTGAAAGGACAGATAGAACGATGGAGAATGCATCGAAAGAAGAATATATGAGAAGCTCCTCGAGGGAGTCAGTCAGTCGCAGCACAGATCTTAGAATAAGATCCATTTCAGAGCTGTCATCTTCGAGTTGCAGTGTTAGTCGTTTGATCGACGGAAGTAGGGGATGTGAAATAAGCCATTGCATCTCTGGCAGGGCAGTGTCCCATGGACGATATTCCAGAACGTAGAGCGAGGGAAAGGCGAACTTGTGGAGTAGATCTCCAGCTATATTCGCATCATCTCCTGAGATACCCAGGTATCGAAGGTGGTGGTGTGGTGTAACTGTCGTTGCAGTTTGGATGGAATTGGCGTCGTCTGAGAAGCGATGGGCTGCCTCCCCTATGGTAACGAATATTTGTTTGAGGAATGGACAATTTAGGAGAAGAGTGGTAAGTGCTTCTAGATGGATCTCCGCAGTCAAACAAAGCGTAGTGAGGCTGGTAGGAGGAAGAGAACTGCTCCATGATTGGGGGAATTGATTGAGATAAAGGCGTTTGATATTGGGGAGCAGGAGATCGTCCAGCGGGAGATCGTCCGCAATGACCAACTCCTCCAGGGTGGAACGGTGATGTTCAATAAGAACGGGAAAGCACCTTTTCTGATAGTCTTCATCCTGGAAGTCTACATTTGCCCGCTGGAGGATAGCACCTGACTCTCGAAGTGAAGTCAAGAAACCGTCAAGTTCTGGTCGTTCTTCTGTCCATCGAAGGGTTAAGGATATTCGACGGCATCGGGGGAGCCATTCTGTGGCAAGATTTATGGAAGAACATCGGTCATTGGTTGATACCTGCATGTTACTCCATAGCAATGGGACAGAAAGAGCCGTGATTCTCCAATGGCGACAGATGGATGCCACGACGAGGGCACTCTTCATCGAGTCCTCGTTTGCTTCCTGGTAAAGCAGGAAGATATGCTCAAGGACATCGTGAGGGAGCCGAGCATTTGACCATAGATCTTCCTCTCCATGCCCACTTAGGGGGCCTAGATTGGATGGTGATTCGCTGGGTTTGACCCCAGGATCATTCGGTGGGGGGACAGTCTCGACGGGCGCTTCTTGCGTTGTTACTCCCAACCTTCGAAATAGCTACCGTATTCAGGTAAGGGCATTGGTAGTATGAGCAATATCCAAGCATTATCACGATTCGACTTACTGCTGGGATTTGTTCCATCTGGATCAGCTATTAGTATTTCGACGAAGGGCAATCTCGTCCTGGTCACTGCGTTAGTTTCCAATTATCATCGAATGAAAATACAATCTACCCCATACCAATTCCTTTCCAGCTGGCCACTAGGATGCGGTTGGGTGTTTGACTCAAGGATTGCTTGTCCGGTTCCGATCGGCTTCCGACATTGCCTACCCTAAACTGCCCTTTCGTGGTGGTGTTGACGCGTTGACGCGTTGCTAATACGTCCACATTCCATTTTCCAACATCGCATCCGAGGTTCCACAGCTTGTGAAAAAATACTTCGAATCTGTGGAGGAAAAATCGCGCCATCAGATCAAATTGGGTAGGTGGTGCCTGTGGGCGCTAACATCAGGCGCCTAGGGTTCGTTTTCTACCTCGAAGCACGTTCAGGCGTATTCGTAGATTCACAAACTCTCGCCCATAATTCGCTGCAGAAACTGGACTTGTTGCGCCCGAGTTCATGAAATAATTTCAAGTTCAAGGACTTGTGACTCGTCGGACTAAGGGTACATACACGAACGCCCTGAACTTCCCATCAAGTAGAAGATCGTCCAAATGATTGTTACCATACTACGACAATCTAGGTCTGGCAATGAAGACATTCAATTTAATCCAGGAACTAGTAAGCAGGCGCGTATCGCACTTTCCAAGTTCCGTCGCCCTGCAAAACCGCCCGCCTCTTAACCTCGGTAAACAGGAACTCATATGTCTCGCAAGCAATAGGGATATGGACTGATCCCCACTGAAGATCACAAATAACCTCAAGATCAAGATCTAACGGACCATCCTGGACGATAGCATCCCAAAGTCGTTTAGCACGGTGGTGTTCTCTATTACAAAACACGAGCTTGAAGTGGGTTATAGGGTTCGGTCTACCTGGAGTGGGTGTCGACCAAGCTTGTGCAAGTTGTCGTAATTGAGGGGCCGCGTCTTGTATCCCGATCTGCCAACTCTCCCAGGAGAGCTGGAGCACCTTTAATCGGAGTAGTATGCTCCGTTGTGGATCAGAGGAAGGAAGGTCGATAAGGGGTTGGAAAACGCCTGGGAGGTCATAAGAGTTCCACGAGATGCGGAGTTCTTCGAGGACGGGCGTCGCCTCGAAGATCTCAATCAATGCCTGAGAATGACTTTGGATCGTAAGACGGCGAACGCCAGAGAGAAGACCAAGTGAGGTCGGCCACACCATCCACTGATGGTCCTTTCGCCCTGTGTAATACTCAAAGGAATGAAGAACAGGGAGCGAGAAGTTTCGAAGAAGATCCAAAGGTAAATCTTCTTCGCTCTCGCTCACAATCCCGAACGACAGAAGGTAAGGAAGGAGGTGTAAGCCTGATTTCGATGACGGTGATTCACTGGCCAGGCCGGAAAAGGTCTTTCCACTCTCTGCCACCCATAACATAGCACGTTGGAGGCAGGGGCTGTTGGCGAGGATATACTGCAAGAGAGTCCAGTGTACCGGCTTTGTAACAACCAAGGCAGTGAGTTTAGGAGGGGGTGGGGTAGTTAACCAGGAATTAGGGATCGTGTGTATGAACAACCGTTTGAGGTTAGGGACAGGTAGATCTTCGAGCAGGGCGTGTTCGTAGATAACAATTTCCTCCAATTCCGTTTTGTTGCACATCTCAAGAATGACCGGAAGAGCCTGCAACCCATAATCGGAAGTAAACTTTACACCTCGAGGCTGTATGTTTTCAGGCCCCGTCAGTAATGAAATAAACTGGCTTTGGGCTTGAGCGACACTCCTGATATGGAAAGACAGGAATGGGAAGCGGCACCGCTGGAAGCGCTGCTTGGCTTGATCCAAAGATGATGCGGAGCCGGTTTTAATGCGAATGTACTGCCATAGAGTCGGCATACCCAATGCGATCTCCCGCCATCTATGGCAAATGGCAGAGATGTGCAACGGTGCCCGACCGGCATAAGGCTCTATAGTGGCGGATGTATAAAAGTACGAGAGGAATATCTCCTCCAGAACGTCCTGAGGGAGAAATTGGATTGGGTGTCGGGTGTAGGACAGTAGATGATCGCCTAATCGGATTTGATCTTTCCGCTGAGCATAACGACAACTTGCGTCACTGAGTGCCCGACTCAGTTTGCCTATTTCCGAGATGATCTGTGGTATCTTGGCTTCAAGAGATTCCACATCGGCTTTGCATTCTTGAACGAATTCATAAATCGACGTGCTGTCCGGGGATGCGAGGGGCACCCCATATTGACGGCAGTGATGAAAGAGAGAGGGTAAGTTGAGAGAGGGGTGCTGAAAGCTGATGGAGGTTAGTGTACATCGAACACGGTTAACTTGACTATCTGCGTACCTCGAATACTCTGTTGGGAAACGTAGAAGCTTCGTCCTTAGACATCTGCTGCCTTGCTACCTCCGCGATAGATTCGGAAAAGTCGACATGAAATGCAACTATCCCAACTCAATAGGTGAGTATCACTGCCCGACAGGGTACTTACCGTTAAAGAGACTTCCAAAGCTTATGCGGTCATGACTTGAAAACAGCTTCATGATTGGGTACAAGTGGGCAATCGAACAAGTCCTTTGTGCCCGAGTGCGAGTACAGTAGCATTTTCCCACAGCCTACCACTGGCAGCCTCGGCGCACAAACTGTTTGTCAACAACATATCTCCTTCCTCCTTTCATTTCTGCCAAATCACATCTTAAACTCGGTTTGGACCTATCATGGTTGCTTTCTCAAGTGGAAATCCCGTCGAGTTTGGTAGTTTATTCAATGGTCAGTGTCTCTGAAGCACAATAACGCGATGGCGTTCACCTTCATAGCAGTTGCATATCATATTGACTTCATCTCCCTAATCGAGGCGGCGTGGACGCAACAAATGTCGAAGGAAGAGGCTCTTACTCACACAGATCAAGTATTCGAGGTACGGACATTGTCTGTTGTCGTTGTTTCCATATCTCAATCGCTTCAGCACCCTTCTTCCATCGACCTCTCGATCCCGTTCAATATGCTCCGTAATTTAGGGGGTCCACTCGCACCATCAGATAAGCAATCGATCCAAGAATTGACTCAGGAGTGCAAATATGACATCGAATCTCTTGGAGTCAAGATATCGGAGACCATCTCGATGATTGGACAACTGTGCCGCTCGCTTAGCGATGGGAGTTGCCGTTTCGCTCAAAGAAAGAACCAGATCCAGTTGTGCAACCATCTGTTGTCCGCCACCACCGCTCCGATCCAGCTTCTCCCTCAGGAAATTCTTGAGGAGATTTTTTTGACCTGCTTCTACGGGCCCGGGGCTCGGGCTGCGAAAATCAATGCTCCGGAACATATTCCATCCTCCCTTGCCGCTGTTTGTTATAAATGGCGGACAATCGCATTAGGCATCCCAGAACTGTGGAAGTACATATCATTCAACACCAGCTCTCCCGGTTCACTTGATCGAGCCAAGGGATACCTCCAAAGGTGTCGTTTCCCGGCTCTGTCCCTGGAGATCCAGACTCCGAGTCCCGAGTTCAATCAACTTCTGACACTCTTGAAAGCACCGTCAATTCATATTCGAGCACTCGATATCGTTTCCACATCTGAGGACGAGACATCGAGAGCCCTCCCCGTGCTGGGATGCAACTTGGACGAGTTGGAAGAAATCGTGGTCCGCAGTGAACATTTTCACGTCTCAGACCTGCCTATTCCCCATCTGAAGCGACTTTTTATACACCAAGTACCTGCTTCTTGAACGACAGCCCCACCCCCGCCCAAACTTACCATTCTCCTTGTTACAATGCCGATTCATTGGACTTTCTTGGAAACTATCTTGGTCCTTTGTCCCTGTCTCCAACGCACTATGCTATCGATAGCAGTGCATGGAACGCAGAGAAGGAACGAAGCAGATCCACTGAAGGCAGGTCGATATATTCTATCCGAGTTGATGTCGTTTAGCCTTGTAAACGATTGTACACTCGAGGATATCCCTTCCAATTTTTTGCAGAGGTTCTCGTTCCCTGCTCTACAGGCTTTTGAATACTATGTCGAAGTCCGGGATCGAGAATCCCTCGCGTGGCTCACCAGCCTTGGCATTCTCTCTCGTGTTTCACGCCTGACACTCCAAATTTCTCATTTGAACCCTGAGATGCTCAACAGATTCGTTGCATTGGCATATAACCTTGAAGAAATCAGCATCTATTGTTCCCAACAGATGGTCCAGGATATCCTCGACGTTCTCATCTCTATTCCGTCAGCACAACCCACAACCTTACCTAACTTGAAGGGGCTTCAACTATCCTGGCAATGGTGGAACAACGATATAACAGACACTGCACCATTATTACAAGAACTTGCGCGAGCTTGGTCGCCTGTTGAAGCTGTTGAAGGACGACCACACCGCTTGACCCATCTCAAGATGTTGATTTTCAACCCTGGCGGTGATATAACCCTATCGAGGTTTCTGGACCCAGCACTCCAAGACAGCGAGTTGCGTCTTCATCTGGAGACAATTCACATGCCACAGAGCACCCTTATAATGATGAATGTCCCAATAGCTTTTGAGATGTACCAACCTCCATTCAGCGAGGTTCGGCAGCGGGATATCTTGCAATCCGACGGTACTTGGAAAACGCGATATGATCCTGTGTATCGGATTGTGGATTGAACGTCTTGGACTTCAATCAGTGGGTATTGGAGGCGTTGACGTACCTTATGTTGCAGGCTGGTCGTACTTGGCACAATACATAGGTCCCGCTTATCCGATTATTGAGTACAGTAAAGACTCGAGTGTTGACAGTTATGAGTCTCGTGATGATACATGCCAACTGAGTTTCATGATCAAATTAACTTTCGCTCCGCGATAGCCTTCTCTGCATACGCCCATATATCCAATCCTTGACCCGCTTCTCCTCTTATCCTCGTCTCCCAATCCTCTATACGATCCCGAAAAGCGTGGACGATAATCCTCCTATGTTCTTCCGCCAACCCGCCCAATTTCTCTGTTGGAAAGCCCTCGTCGTACGCCAAACGTAGCCTGCTGGAGAAGCCCAGGACTAGGATCTGCAGTCGCCGACTTGGAAGGCGAGTTGAATCCCGTTCGAACATGCCTTTTATCGTGTCCTGGCTTGCGAGACTCTCTTTCAGCGCGAGGTGGGTGAGATTCGGGAAGTGGATGGGTAAGAATTGTACGACGGCAATGGATTCTCCTCGTAAATCGAGGTGCGTTACATCCGGGAAGAGGGGCTGAGCGTTGGGAACCCCCAAGAGATGGATGATCGAGGACATGTTTATCGTAAGATACTTTAACGGCGCCTTCGACAACGCCTCCAGAGTTCCGGTTGACACCGATGTCCCCCACAAGGCGAAATCGACTAGATTAGGACAGCATTGCAGGTATGACGCGATGAGTGCAGATACGGAGCCATTTGCATCCTGCAAATAATTGGGGTCCAACGTCTTAATGGCCATACACGAGATCCCTAGATATCGTATATGTGGCCCGTACTTCTTGTATTGGTCCAACGTAAAATAGTTCTTCGTGGGGAACGACCGAGAAAGCGTGATGATAACCATCTTGTAGACCACTGGAATGAGCCTGACAGTTTCGTCTGTTCAACGAGAAGGTTACAGTCAAATGGAGGTTACATACCATTCACGAACCCGTTTCGCTACCAAGGAGAGATTGGTGACCTGCCCGGTCTGAATTTCAACCGCATAGGTGAATATAATTTGCTCCAGTTCAGGAGGGAGGAGAGGATTGGACTCAATCGGATCTGTCATGGATCTACTGCGATCTCTACTTGAGATCTGTTGAGGTGGGGGAGATCGAAAGAGATATTTGCGCGATCCACGTGGCCGAGAGCGCCGAGCTCGGCATGTCCAGTATCTTATCCGACTCGGACATTCTCTGACATTCTCAGCGTTGACCAAGCTCGAGACGGAACTATGAGGATTCTCTCTAATATTGAGAATCTCAAATTCGGCCCTCTCTTCAATGGTAAGTGCGAAATAACGACTGCCCGCTACCTTGCTCATGAAAACATGCAAAGTTGTCCATCATGCGGAATGTTTGCCTTCGCTGAATGAAGCTGTGGCTGAACAGATACCTTGGGACGAAGGAACGATCACTGTAAACAAGGTCTTCGAGGTGAATTACGTCCTACATCGAACTCCATCACTTCTAAATCCCAACAGCATCCCTCCCTCGATCTGGCGTTCCTCTTCGACCAGCGGCGCAATCACTGCCAGGACACCCCATCACCCAACGAGATCCACAATCTCCAAAACTTCCTTCAAGAATGCAAAGACGACATCAAAACACTCAAATCAACGTTATCAGATACAATCTCTACCATCAGTCGACTATCCCGAGAATTGAGCGAAACGAGTCATCGGCTTGCTCAGCGATCTGACCAAGTGAATTTAACCGAATATCTACTCTCGTCGGTACAACAAAACAGTATAGAATTCTTCCCACAAGACGTCTTGGAGCAAGTCTTCTTAGCGTGCCTCCACTCCAGGGATCCTTATACACCCTCTCCGACCTGTCCACCCCTCCAGCTCGCATCAGTGTGTCATCGTTGGCGGATGATAGCACACTCGATGCCTAAATTATGGGAAGACATCCATATCGATAAAACCATCCTAGATCCACCGTATCCGCTTTATCTCGCCAAGGCTTGGATCCAACGATGCCCCTCCTATCTACTCACTATCCGAGTAGGGAACACAACCCAAGATACTTTAGACTTTCTCGACTTCCTCCAAAAATCCACATCCAAACCCCGTTTACTCGATATAACCTTTATCGCACTCCCAGCGACGGAGATTTGGACTCAAGTATTGAAGGTTGATTTTACAGAGTTAAAGCAACTCGTGTTCAGGGATCGACATCCTCGCATGGAACTTCCACAATGTGCTCCTCAACTTAAACAGCTTTACATGAATGTAATTCCCGAATCATGGGAATATAATCCTCCACCATCACAATTGACTTTGCTCTCCATTACTTCGGCGGTTCATTGGAGTATGCTTGAGCATATCTTGACACACTGCCAAGCACTCGAATGCTTCCTTATAGCCATCCAACAATCTGGTCCCCGTTATTCTTCCACCCACGTCGAGAGCATAGTACAAACAGGCTCCCAAATCATCACCCTCCACCACCTCAAAACATTCTCCCTTGACAACGAATGTGATGACACGGACATACCAATCGACCTCCTCCACACCAAGTTCTCCTTCCCTGCACTAACCGCATTCGAATATTTCGTCGTCCATCCCGGTCATGAATCTATCCACTGGCTCACTTCCCTCGATTTCATCCCCCACATCCGTCGGCTCACTTTACATATCCCAAACTTTTCGAAAACGATCCTTCCACCGATATTATCTGCGACAGTCTCTCTTGAAGAAATCAGTATCGCTTCCAACCCTGGATTCCTCGAACACATCATCGAGAGTTTTTCCGCTCTCAGCAGGTCTCCCAACACAGTCCCGCATTTACAAGGAATACGATTCGTTTCTAGGTGTTCTATCTCAGATCTTGAGAAGTACAGCTCCTTGTGTGCTGGTTTGATCCAGTCTCTAACGTCGAATTCGGTTGGCGCACGCTCTCAACGCCTGACACATCTGAACATTGGGTCATGGTCTGACTTTGGGGAGTTGAATGGTGAATTTAGGACTCTTCTTGACACCTACAAAGAGATAAGCCTTAAGGTCTATAGAACGGCAAGTACGGTTTGGTTGTATAATGTTCCGTTGGGTTTTCATAGGTATTTCCCTCCGTTCAACGAGATCCAGGAGCGTGATGTTTTGCAGTTGGATGGGTCGTGGAAAAAGGAGTTTGGGCCAGTTTATCGGATTGTTCAATGAGTATTAGTGTGGTACTTATAATCCTACATAGTGGCCATTCGTTTCTTTGTATTGACGAGCGCAGGATTACTTGTACGACATGTGGCGATTATCGGAGGGCTTTACATACTGTATACTTAAGATATACATGATGCACTCCTCGTCATGCACCCACTCATCCTAAAGACTTTCACGATTCTCCGCTCGTTTATGTTCTGCTCTCTTCTTCAGAATGTCATCCGCGATGTCCCACATCCCCAGACCCCCTCTCATCGCATTCTTCCAACATAACAATCGAGACGTCGCCATTGTTACGACCCTATCGTCATCCACACCTTCTACAGTGTCATAAATTCCTGAGAGAACAATATTCCACCAAACCAATGCCTCAAGCCGTTTGCAGTTCCGCAACACCGATTGCAGAAGAGCTGAACCCGACCTATATACGAACGCAATGTGGGTCAAATCAGGAAGATGACGATCCAGCGCGATTATATGGCTTTCGACATGGTCTCTAAGTGATCCGATAGCGTCGAAGTGGGTGATATTTGGGAATAGAGGAGTGTGAATGGTGCTGGAGGTCGAAGAGATCAAATTAAGCAGATATCGAATATCAATGGATAGATGAGTCAGTTTTGAGAGGTTCAAGAGGGTTTCCGTCCGGATAGGTGGTGAATTCCATATGAGCGAGAGGTCGCTAACGTTGGGACATAGTCCTAGGCATTGGTCGAGGTTGACACTATCGGCGCCGGGCCATGATTTGTATAAGATCATGAGATGTTGAATATGGGTTCCGTATTCTGCGAATTGATGTTGGGTATAGAATCGAAATGGAAAGAAATGGCGCCTATGGACGAGTACGACCTCAAATGCGAGTGGGAGAAGCCTGAGGTCATTAATCGATCATTGAGGGAACTGGATGTGATCAAGGCATCGAAGAGCGACGTACCACTCCCGAACTCGTTTTGCTACAAGGAATAAGTTCGTTGGCTCTCCCACACGGCTATGAAATGCATAGATGAAGATGAGACGCTCAAGTTCGGGGGGCAGACGTGGATCTGGCATCGTGATTGGGATCAAGAGACTAGCATCTCGATAAGATAAGAACAGAATAGATCTGTGATCGGCTCGAAGCCGATCAAGCCACGAGGCTCACACCATTTCGCTGTGCGTTTTCTCTCTCAGTTGTTCCTCCCTTCGTCCTCCCCGTCTTGAAGACTTCGGCAAACCGCCCTGCGTTTTCTCGCTGCCCTCTCCTTTAACACTTCATCCGCAAATTCCCACATCCCCATGCCTTTCCCCGTCGCCCGGTCTTCCCACCTCTTTGAACTCTGGCTAGGCATCGACATAGTTATGATCCTTTCATCGTCCACAGCTGGCGGTCGGCTTTCGTCCATTCCCAGTTGACCTTCCTTCCACCAAACCAATGCCTTGAGTTTTCGACAGTTACGCAAGAGTGATTTGAGAAGATCTACACCCGGCTCCAAATGCAAGAACGAGATATGAGTCAAATTAGGGAGATGACGACCCAATCCGGCGATACGGTTTTCGATATGGTCCACGGGAGTACCAACGGCGTCGAGGTGTGTGATGTTTGGGAATAGAGAAGGATGAAGAGCGTATGAAGTCGAAGTCACCAAATTGAATAGATATCCGACCTCAAGGGTCAGATGAGTTAAGTTCGACAAGTTAGAAAGCGTTTTTGGTTGGAGAGGTGGCGACATCCACAGAAGTGAGAGGTTTGTGATGTTGGGACAGAGTCTGAGGGAGTGGTCAAGGTCGATGTTTTTATTGTCGGGCCATGACTTGATTTGGATCATGAGATGTCGGATGTGTGATCCATATTCTACGAATTGATCATAGTTGGAAAATAGAATGGGGAAGTTACGACGTCTGCGGACGATCACGACCTCGAACGCGACTGGGAGGAGCCTAAGATTATTGAAGGGACTGTTGGATGAAGGTCAGAGATGGACTTACCACTCTCGAACTCGCTTTGAGACAAGGAATAGGTTGGTTGGCTCTTTCACCCGGTTTCGAAATGCGTGGATGAAGATGAGACGCTCGAGCTCGGGAGGTAGAAGTGGATCTGACATGATGACATCGCGATCGGAGAAGAGCAACCAGTTAGAATCTCGATTAGGAAAGATCTCTGATCCGGTTCCGGCCCGACCACGCCATGAGGCTCACGAACCACCCTCAGGCTCTAGCGGCTCGTAATTTGTTGGGACGCATATGACGAAGGAGAAAGTTAGGAGATCGTCAAGTTGTCTGAACAAGTTCAAGGCAGGACAGCAAGAAAGAAAACGAATCACGCGACTGTACAATTGTGGGCGTGGCCAGTCAGACGACCATGGTACCGGTCTCGGGGGGATTTGGACGAAAATCTCTCTACGCCTGATTAGTTTACTTGACCAAAAGTTCACCTCCATCTCCCCTCGTCTTCAGAACGCCCTCTGCAAATTCCCACATCCCAAGACCCTCCCTTCTCACCGAGTTCTCCCATCCATCAACCTAACAGTAAACATTATCACGGTCCTATCCCCACCCACACCTGGCCTCATATCACCTCATATTCTCGTTTATTCCAAGGCTCCCTGTACTCCACCAAAGCAATGCCTTGAGACGTTTATGTAAAGTTCCACAAGATTGTTTTAAGAAGAATAGGGTGCAACGCCCAATGGTGGAACGCAATATGAGTCAATCCAGGAAGATGACGAGCCAGCGCTATGATACCCGGGCCCTCTTCTGTGTGGTCTAGTGGCATTCCAATGGTATCCAAGTGGGTGATATTGGGGAAGAGGTCCAGGGAAAGACGAACAATCCCGTGTAGTAGTCGAAGCCGCCCAATCGAATAGATACCGAATATCGATAGACAGATGGGTTAATTTCGATAGCATCAAGAGTGACTCGAGTTGGATAGGTGGGGAAACCCACTGGGTGTGAGGTTGACGAGATTGGGACATTGTTCGAGGTATAGATCGAGGCTGACATGGACACTTTGAGTCTCTTCAGGCCATGATTTGGATAAGATGAGGAGGTGTCGGAGATGAGGCCCATATTCGAGGAATTGATCGTGGTCGGCAAATCGAAATGGGAAGAAACGACCACTGTGGATGATCACAACTTCGAATACGGTTGGAAGTAGCCTAAGACCGTTGTTTACGTTTAGTGTTTGATAGGGCAAAAAATCTCAATGGCTAACCTACCACGCTCGTACACGCTTTGCCACGAGAAATAAGTTTGTTGGCTCTTGCACTTGGATCTGCAATGTATGAAGGAATGAGATACGTTCGAGTTCGAGTGGCAGATATGGATCGTGCATCGCGATTTGTTTAGATGCACGATCAGAGAACAAGTCGTGAGGACAAATGGATCTCTGGTCCTCTGACTCGGAGCAACTTTGATCCACTCGGGGAACTTGAACTGTGTCCAATTGGTCAAATCAATGGGAAAGCAGATCGAAGCAAGTTCTCTAACATCTCACGCACTTAAACATCGGATCGTGGGATGGCTCTGACCCACCCGGTGGAATATTGCTGTCACTGCTTCGGGATTGCAAGGAGATGAAGCTTACATTGAAATCTACCAAGTAACTGGCCTTTATGGGACCGTGGATTCTCCCGCACAACGAGATGCAGGAACGGGATATTCTACAACCCGATGGGACATGGAAAAAGCAGTTTGGTCCGGTGTACATTAATTAGGTATGTCAGCTGAACCAGTCAGAGACCCCTTTCCAGCTTGTTGGGAGCGTGACGCGGGGCTGTACTGGCCGTGTGGGAAAGTTCAACCTTTCTCTGTTTTTCGGCGCTTACACCCTCTACAGCCCTCTACAGCTTTCTCAAACGACCATCTCTTGACTATCATGAGCGTTTTTTCAAGTCAAGATAGCTTGAAAGTCGACAATCTCTTCGATGGTAGGCCTTTCATGAGCGCTTGGAAGAGATGGCGCTCATCTCGACTTAAACTCCAGTTGCGTATCACGTTGACTTCATCTCTTCGATTAGAGAAGCCGGGAAACATCAGATGTCCAAGGAAGAGGTGGCGAGTAACTCACAAAAGGTCTTTGAGGTATGGGAATCATTCTCTTTTCTGTGTAACGCTGAACACCCATTACAGCACCCTTCTATCAACCTCTCCCTTCTCTTCGATAAACTCCGTCATTTTGGAGAACCACTATCGTCATCAGATAGGGGATCTATTCAGGAGTTCGTTCAGGAATGCAAATCTGACGTAGATTCCCTACAAACGAAGATATCGGAGACCATCTCAACCATAGGCCAACTATGCCGCTCTCTCAGCGAAGAAAGTTGCCGTTTGGCTCAAAGGAAGGACCAGGCGCGTTTGGGAGATTATCTCCTCACTGCTTCTCCAGCAGCAATTCAATCTCTTCCTCAGGAAGTTCTGGAAGAGATCTTCTTGACTTGCTTTTACTCGACTGGCTCCACGAAAAGCCATTCCGGTCATGCACCCCTTCAAGTCGCCGCTGTTTGTCACCAATGGCGAATGATTGCATTAGGTGTTCCAGCACTCTGGAGGTACATATCTATGCATACAGCTTCTGCTCGTTCGTTCGATCGAGGCAGACAATGGCTCCAACGATGTCGTCTCCCTTTCCTTTCCCTCGACATCCACAAACAAAACCAACAGTTCGAAGAACTTCTCGTATTGTTAAAACAACCTTCGATTCGGATTCGTGCCCTAGAAGTTGTTTTCGCCTCTGAAGACGAGGCATTACAGAGCTTGCCGACAATTTTGGGTTGTAACTCTGAAGAATTGGAGGAGCTTGTGGTGCGAGACCAGTATCAACTCGCGGAGCTCCCAGTTCCAAGCCTCAAGCGGCTCTACACGCATAAAGTACCGGTTTCGTGGACCACTACCCCTCCACCACCCCAACTCACCCTTCTCTTCGTCACGATGCCCGTCCACTGGAGCTTATTGGAGCAAATTTTACTCCAATGTCCTTGTCTCCAACGCACCATGCTATCTGTGGGGGAAAATGGAACACAACTCTCCTGTGGCACGGAACCCAACGATATAGTATCCCCATCTAAATCAGGTCCACACGTTCTTGCCGACCTCGTTTCGTTCGGTTTCGTAAACGATTGCAAAGAAGAAAACCTACCTTCAGATCTCCTTCGAAACTTCTCGTTCCCTGTATTACGTGCCTTCGAGTACTACGTTGAACATCAAGATCGCGAATCGCTCACTTGGCTTACCTCTCATGATATTCTTCCCCATATTCAACGTCTTACGCTCCAACTTCCCCATTTAATGCCCGAGATGCTGACCAAGTTCATTGAATCGGCTTATACCCTCGAAGAACTCAGCATCTCCTGCAAACTCAAGACTTTCCAGGATATCCTTCAGCCTCTTACAGATATCCCTTCATCCTATCCTCAATCCATCACGTTACCCCAACTAAAGGCGCTTCAATTCACCTCACAAACGTGTTTTAGCGAGATACAAGAATCAGCACCTCAACTTCGACAACTCGCCCAGGCATGGTCAACACCCGTCGAAGGACGACCACACCGGTTAACTCACCTGAAGATTTTATGTTGGAATTCAACTGATGATCATGCAGCTGATCTTAGGGATGCGATTTTGCAAGAAGGAGAGTTGGATCTTCAATTGGAGGTCGTTCATTTCTCGACGAGTACTTGGTTATCGAACGTTCCTATTGCGTTTGAGATGTACCAACCTCCGTTCAGCGAGATCCGGACTCGGAAGATTTTTCAAGCGGATGGTAATTGGAAGGTACGGTATGGGCCTGTATATGACATTGCCGATTGATGGTAGGAAGAGGTATTGCATGTAATGTAATATTGACACACGTGTATACTACGTTCTCTCCTCAGATATCACGAGAGATAAACTCATCTCCCCTGGTGCATAGTCTCTCATCAAAAAAGATCGGATCCGATGGGAACTTCCACCCATGATCCCAACCGATCTCAGGTAGGTTTCTCGTGACCTCTAGTTGGGCGATCTCTTCTGCAGTTGGATTCACCAACAACCCGTCGCGCCATTTCCCAATATTCTGTTGGACGTTTCGAAGGTCCCATGGTGATCCCCTCACACAAGAGAAGGTGAGAAGGTTGGGAAGCAGTTTGGATCCCGTAGCTGCATCACGAAGGAGATGGGGACATACGCGACTTGGGAATGAACCCGCAGATAGTATGATATGTCGTACATTGGGGAATAGTGCAAGGAAAGGAATATCATTTGATGCAGTGGCACCACCCCCGTAGCATCCCATGAACCGTAGTTGGATAACATTAGCGAACGATATGGCAGAGAAGTCGACTGTACGAGGAATTTCGTAGTCGACGAGGAGAAGGGACTGTAAATTCGGGGTAACGGCCATGGTGAATAAATTCGACAGCGCTAGAGGTCTATAAATATCGAAATGGAGGTGTTTGAGACGTGACATCACGATCGGTTGAGAGCGACGCGATGTGGCCGCAGCGAGGAAAGAGTCCTCCGACTCTTGACCGCCAGATAGAGAGAGACATTCTAGGTGTGGGAGGGATAGAATGTTGCAAAAGTATTCTGGGGAAGTCGCAAAGATCTTCTGTCCTCGAATGTATAGGCTGGTGATGTTTGAGAGGTCCGGCTGGAAATAATCGGAAACCGTCCCAAACGCCCTGAACGCAGCCAACATTGGCGCTCCGCCCGTGAATATCCCGCCTTCGAGAGGGGATACCCCGATTCTGGGAAGATCATTGGTTAATACACCTGTTGTGAGGTCCGCATTCACGGAGAAGTGCTCTAAAATCGGGACAGAGAGGTGCTGTATCTGGTGGTACAGATGCGCGACACTGTAGTCGTCATCAGTTGAAACGTATAAATGGCGCCATCTCCCCGCATGGGGTAGAACGAGTCCTAGGATCTTTAAAAAGGCTTGTACTTGGTCAGGATCTTTGCCAAATTTAAGATCAATGGTTAATGGGGAAGCTCTTGACCGTGCAAGGAGGGTAGTTATCCGTTCAATGGATGAAGATAGTGGATATGTTTGGTGATTGAGGACCAGTGTGTTCCAGAGGGCGGGATAACCGAGGGCAACTGCTCGCCAGTGATTGCAAATGTGCGAGGCAAGGAGTGGTAGATCTGATAAGATGAATATGGAGCTGAGGACGTCGTCTGATAGCTTGAAGATGCCGGATTGGATACCTCGATCTTGACGAGCTCGACTTGGAGAGTCCATTCAGATACTGAACTCGACGATGTGGTGTTGTGGTTCAAGTTGCGATCTGTGGTGTCCTTCGCACCTCACCCGAATTTACGTGGGAAACTCTTTCTAGTTCGACCTATCGGCTGGAATATCGACACCGTGTATTGTTCATGCGGCAAACGAAAAATACAAAATCAGGTTATAATCTAGTTCAACGCCCCGTCGACCATATCCTGGACTATGCTCTGGTACGCAGGACCTATTATTGTCGATGATACTCCTTTGTCCGACAAAACTCCAAATTTTGGGATCTTGTGGTCAAAAGGCAACGGCCAGAACCTCCCCAACGAGTCCGAGTCCGAGTCCGAGTCGAGATTCCAGTGGATCTGCACCTCTAGACGTGGGTTCCCTATAATATCACCAGTACCGAGCCCATACTCGGAATCATCCAAGATGCTGTCTAAAAGGGATAGACGGTCTTCAGCTGCCGTTGGGTCTTCTCCAGTATGGACCTCGATGATAAATTTGGCGAGGTGATGATCACAATTTCTATTACCACCCGGGTGTGGCGTCCACGCTGCACGAAGGGACCGCAGCTGATCTCCGTACATCGATAGTGTACGTTGAGGTGTTTGGTTAGAAACGATCTGAACCCGTCGGAGGCGCAACAGAAATGTCGAGTACTCTGCATCCCTTGCAGGGCTTTGGGGCGAGCTTGTAAGGTTCTGACCACAATCCGGAATCGAGATCAGCTTCTCCAGTGCACTTTGGCACTGGCCACGTAAAACAAGGGATTCAACGGAGGGGCAAACTCGGATAAAGGATGTAAAGACATCGCAGCTATGGCGACCGTCTTCGTAGTTGAGGATCAGAAAAGTTATATTCGAAAGAAGGGAGCAATGCGAGGTGAGCCACGTGCAGCAAAGTGTCATGTTCCAGCTCCGGACTTCATAAGATAACGTCCACAGCTTTGGAAATGTCCAGCCATGAAGAAATGTTGGTGGGACGAATCCGGAGCCCATATGTGAGATAGCAAGATATTCGAGATGTCCGTGTTCCTGCCGGTCCGTGGGTTTGATGTTTGGACAGGTGGCAGCGAGATCATCCGCTCCGTAGCGATAGATGCCATCACTATCCAACATTATTCCAAGCCTCTGGAGCTGCGGACATCGGCCTAAGATGACACCTGCGATAGCCAAAGGGATAACGGCGCGGATGTGAAGGACCGTGAGGTGGTGAAACTGGGGGGAATCGACGTCGAGTTGAGCTTCGACTTGCTGTGCTGGCAACCTCCAAGGGAGGAAACAAATGAATAATCGCTGAAGTAGAGGGGCGTGGAATTCGTCCATCCTGTAGTGAGTATCCAGTAGGACTAGTTCCCCTGCATCTCTTGCACAGTCTCGAATGAAGGGTTCAATGAAGGTTTCAATGCTTTCAGGAAAGTCATCCGGCATCGACTCTATTGAGAGGCGGGAAATATGGGCCGGGGTACCTTTGATGAAATCGAAAAAATCATCCGCAGGTGATATTGGCTCATCGGGTTCGCTTTGCAAAGTCAGAGAGAGGGTACGACTCCGGGGGATAAAGGCTTTGGCCATGCAAATTGAAGTTTCGTTGTTCAGATTAACACGCAACCGACTCCAGAGTATTGGCATCGAAAGAGCTACTGAACGCCACCGGTGACAAACAGCAGCCAGCCGCATAGGAAGGAGATGAGGGCGGGGGTCGTGCGATTCGACAGATTCCCAAGACCAAAAGAATATCTCCTCGAGAATATCGTGAGGAAGATGCCTTGGTGGCGAGAGGATATATTGCGCCATGCTGACTTGATCAAGTTTGCGAACGAGCTGACAGGTCGCGTGTGTCAACTCGCGGCACAGCTTGACAAGAGTTGCGAAAGTCTCCGGTATCTGAACATTTAGAGCTTGAATATCGGACTTGCATTCTGTGATGAGCTCCTGGACAGTATTGCGTTTGTCACCATCGACTGGTTGTTCTGTATCTCGTGCTGACTGAAACATCGACCCCAGTTCGATAGAAGGGTGCTGCAATATTTTTTCTCAGTAATAATACTCAAAATGTGCAATGCCCGTAATACATACACTGTGGAGGTCATTCATGCACTCAATTACATCGTTCCAGGTCGGTTGCGACAACTGCAACTCTTCGGCCGTCGATTGAGGAAAAGTGGCGATAGGACACCGAACTAGATGCTACCTTTTGAGAGGCGTTCATGAGGACAAGATACTCACACTAACGTGGAAGTTCCAGGGCAAAATCTTGAGGGTTTCGGTCTGTGAAGACGTTCATGAGGCGGGTGTAACTTGAAGCTTGAAGAGGGGCGTGAGTGGCGACGAATGCAGGGTTCGACCCTTGTGGGAATTTGAATTTAAAAGCCAGCCGCCGCGTGCTCAGGTCCATCACGAAAATTGTGCCCCTCCAAATTACCGCCAACACTCCTCGGTCAGCGACCACAATGGCCTGCCAGGACTCGGAGGTGAGCACAAGGTCAATAATGTGGACTCGTAAATTGGAACTGACATCTCCTCGAATCTAGTTCTTGTTATCACGGCCTCATGTTGAGATGGGCGCTCTTGACGTGAAAGACTCCGTTCATAACATGAACGAGACTGGCCAGGACTCTTCCTTTTCGCCTTATCGTTATCGCCTCTTGGTCGCGAACGTAAAAGGGTCAGAGTGAACCCTCTCTGAATCGTCCAATCCAGATGTCGCGGAAACGAGCCTGCGTCCCTGATTGTGTTTTGGGGGTGCGGGGACGGTGAATACCCCTCACGCCTTGCTCTCCTCTGCCCAGTGACCAGGCCCAGACGCACGATACTTTTCCTGACGCGTAAGTAACCTTCTCTCAACGAAAGAAAACAACCTGACACGTTGGGACACAGTTCTAGACATTCAAAATGTTTCCGACTGGAATTGCCTCTGTTTTTGCGAGCCATTCCCAAGTTGCCAGCACACCTTTGTCACTGGACCGACTTTGCACATCTCCCGCCTCTATTCCAGCATCCAACTTTCCAATTTTCCGGCATCTTCCTATCGAACTCCATAATCAATTTTATCCTTATCTCACCACGGATGATCTGGCTTCCCTCTCCCTCGTTGACCAAGCGTGTCGTCAATGGGTCAGGGGAGTACAATTTCGGAACGTCAAGTTTAATCACAAAGACGCTTCATTGGAGTTGGTCGCCAGATTGGCTAGGGAGGCCAAGCATGCTTTGGACGGAGCACAAGCTACGCCTCCCGACGATGAGGTTGCGTTAAGCGCTGAGATGGGCGTCATGTCCCTCGGCGCTGAAGCCAACGCGCCCTCACAACTTCGGTCTTGCCCCTCAAGGTCTTTTACCCCTCTTATTGGACCATGCATCCGTCGCCTCGTCATCTCCACACCTCCTGGCATTCTCGCGACACAGAATCCATTCACCCTTATCCGTCTCTTCCCCCATTCGGCGTCAGTCCGAACGAAATGCATGATTGCTGCACAAGAGTCGGAGGCAATGTACTTCCGTGTGCTGCTCTCCGTTATTCGATGGGCGTTGCCTAATCTCCAGGTTTTGGATTGGCAACGTCGATTGGTTTGGACGACGGAAATGGAGGACGTGTTTACAGGGATGAAGGCGTTGAGACACTTGCGATTAGGCTGCGTCATGTTAGAGGATGGGTGGGATCGAGTTGGGGATACGACACGTCGGGATGAATGGGAATTAGAAACTCTGGTCATCAATGTGGCCTACCCGGTCGAGGAGACCGCCACAGGTGGAAACCTTACACCCTTCGTCCGCAGCCTTCTCACATCGTGCGCCTCCTCGCTATCGATGCTCGCCTTGAAGGAGTGGACGGGAGCAGCATCTTGTGGTGGCGCTGTCATCAAGACTTTGTCGCAGGAGTTACGTGGATTACACAAACTTCGTGTGCTGGTCTTGGATGATATTGTTGTGGAGAACCTGGACGTGTTCCTCGGGATGAATTCGGAACCGACAACTCGTGTTAGGACCTTGACGGTCGACGCGGGAAAAGAGAAGACTTGCCAATATCTCACGACGAGAGGAGCAATTCGGTCGCTGGAGAACCTCTATTGGCTCAACTATGCTCCTACCCTGGCCGACGACCAGCCTGTCAACACTTCTGACACCTACCAGTCCATTCTTACATTCCTCTCCGCAAACCCTCACCTCTATTCATTCGCAACCTCCAGTGCTCTGCCACTACCCTTCATCACGGAGAATCTCCTCCCTCTTCTCGTGGCCGAGTTTTACAACCTCACATCGTTGAATTTAATCTTCGGTGATGCCTCTATTCCCGACGAAGCTTTGCAAACAATATCCACCATTCCAACCTTGAAGCACCTTTGGTTGTCAGCTGGACACCAATACGGTACACGTCATACCTGGTCCCCATCACACTCGCATATTGCAACTCTTTTATTACCCCTCCGTCATTCATTGACGTCTCTCGTCATCACCCGAGATGCATATCTCATAGAAACCCACCCGCTCCACCATGCAACATTGGACAACTACTATTCTGCGTTCAATCCACCCCGTGATGTCGTATTTCTGGCAAGTCATGGAGCAGATCATGGTGACCTTGGCCTAGGATTTGATCGGGAGTTCATTGCGCGACGGGATGCACAAAAGAGGATCTGGGAGCAACGACACCGAGATGAAATGGTGAAGATCGTGAAAGGCTGTTATCTTGGGTTGGACTCTCGATCTAGTGCTACCGACACCCAAACTAGTTCCGTATCTCCCCGTCCAGGAGGTTTCGGCTTCGAGCAGTTGAGTTGGTGTTATGTTGGGCAGCTGAGCATGCAAATACGACGGCTTGAGGGTTGTAGAAGTGATGATGGCGTCCAGGTGGTTGTCGAGACGGAGGAGAGGGATGCACAGAACAGATTTTTGAAATCACGATGGGGAATCGAAAACGAGTTTCCGTTTTAATTTGGTATCCTACGAAACTTATGGCGGGTGCTGTCCATGAATTTGTAGAGTGTCTGCAATCGTCGAAATAAACAAATTTATCACAAAGGGGTTGTTTGGGTGTTGAAGTGGCGTCGCCGAGTTGGTTTGTATTCCCTACCACGTATTACTCTGTGATTGACATCACACTGACAGTAACCCAATGTCAGAACACTTGCATATTACTGGAACTAGACGGAGGATGTGTTTGGAGTTGGAGTTCCTTTTATGGACACGTGGCCAGGTTACTCTCTTCCTCAACACAAGCCAACGAAGCCCGGCTTCAAGTTCAATCATGAAAGTCTTTTCTAACGACGAGAACATCACGTACGGTCCTTTGTTCAAAGGTATGTACACGGTGTACCAGCAAAGACCACCTATTCATATCCTAAACGGGTTCAAGTTGCATATCACACCCAATGTTCACCCTGGCTCGTTGAAGCTCAGACGCAGCAGGTACCATTGGGCAAAGACGAAAACAATTCAAAGCAAGTTATCAAGGTAATTTGAGTCCTCCCACAGCCCTCTACCTACCATTGCTGACCTTTCTTTAGCACCCATCCCTCGATCTGATGGCACTCTTTGAGCGAGTCCGCAACTATGGAGATTTGCCGTCATCCCCAGGAGTCCAGGCTATCGAAGACTTGGTTCAAGAATGCAAGGACGACATCAGACTGCTCAACTCAAAGTTATCGGATACCATCTCAACCATCAGTCAACTTTGTCGCGAGTTGAGCGGTGCGAGTTATCGCCTCACCCAGCTACAAGATAAACTTGCTTTGGGCGAGTATTTGCTCTCAGGCTCGCGAAATACTCCAACCATGCTTCAACAAGATAGCCTAGAACAAATCTTCTTAGCCTGCCTTCATTCGAGGGATTCGTATGTGACTTCGCCAAAACGCCCGCCCTTGCAGCTAGCAGCTGTGTGTCACCGCTGGCGGGCGATTGCACTTTCCATGCCCAAGTTATGGGAAGACAACTACGTCAACGCCTACGGTCCATCATCTTGTAATCTTGCCAAGACCTGGATCTCGAGATGTCCCTCCTATCTCTTAACCTTTCAAACTCTCGACTGGACGCAAGAGCAAGAACACCTCCTAACATTTCTCGAGACATCGCATTCTAAACCTCGTCTCCTCGACATTCCATTCCACGACGACCATGCAGGCGATGTCTGGCCTCGATTATTGCGGCTCGACTGGACTGAGTTGCAACAACTCATCTTCCGGGGTCGTCTCGAAGTTCCCCGGTCTGCCTCTCAATTGAAACGCGTTTACGTTTCCGCGGTCCCCCAATCCTGGGAGATAACCCCACCACCATCTCAACTCACAGTCCTCTGCATAACCTCGGCCGTGCATTGGAGTATGCTCGAGCATATTCTGGCCCATTGCCACGCCCTTCAATGCCTTCTCATCCCCGTAGAGGAGTCTGGTGCTCGTTACTCCAATTCGCCTAGCCAAGGCAGTGGCGTTATTTCTTCGAAGAAAACGACGCTCAAAGACCTCAAATCTTTCTGCTTCGTCAATGAGTACGAAGACGAAAACTTACCTGCCAACCTTCTCCATACCTTTTCCTTCCCCGCCTTGAGTGCGTTTGAATATCATGTCAAACAGGCCGGACGGGAGTGTATCTCTTGGCTCACTTCTCTCGAGTTGATCCACCACATTCGTCGACTTACATTAGAGCTCCCAGAATATCTGACGACACTCCCGCCCTTGCTCGCGGCCGCTTCTGTTCTGGAAGAAATCAGTATATCGTGCGGCCGCTCCAACTTCGAGCCATTAACCGAGGTCTTTTCGTCACTCCGAGAGTCTCCGACCAGGGCACTGTGCCTACGGGGAGTCCAGTTCGTTTCCACATCCTTGCTTTGTGATCTCGAGCACGAGAGCTCGTTCATCGAATTAATCCGAACTGTGTCATCACTTGCGCAGATCACGCATCTGAACATCGGGTCTTGCTATCATCACCACAACCTCCCGAGTGAGGTATTCCTCGCGATGCTAAGAGGTGAGGAGCGTATAAAACTCAAGTTTTTCCAAGTGGGTCGCCGGCATGTACCTTGGGAATTCGAGACGTATACTCCCTCGCATAGCGAGCTCCAGGAGCGGGACATACTCCAACTTGATGGCACATGGAAAACCAAGTTTGGTCCAGTGTATCGTCTTGTAGACTAATCGTGTGCTTATCGAATTTCGAAATACCACGTCTTTCTGGGAAGTCAAAGGGAGACCCTTATTGAACGAGGATAACTAGTACGTGGGACCCCGGACAAACTACAACGCACTCACCAGTGATTTTGTAATCCGTGTCAAAGGGATTCATGCGGCGAATCCAAGAGCAACGCCACCGAAGGGAACCTTACCTTATACTATTTGGCGAGCCAAATAACGCTCCTAACAAAAGACCTTGTCCGTACAAATGCTCTCAAACTTCAGTGGTCCACTATCTCCTCCATTAACAGCATGCTCTGGGATACATATCGTAGGGTCATCGAAGTTGATACTCAAGTTGCATCAATCAGCTCTCAGATACGTCTTCTGCAACGTCTTATTCCCCTTCTCGACCTCGACTTCAGGCTTGAAGTTGCCCCGACTCATGTGGCAAATCTAACGGAGAGCTACTGGAAGCTGAAGATATGTTGTATGCAAGAGGATGTTCGAAAACTCCAAGCCATCCGAAACTCATACGTACCCATCGCCACACTTCCACCAGAAGTCCTCTGCGAAGCATTCCTATTCGTCCAGGAGCAAGTGTCCTGGATGGTGTTGCTGTATCTTTCGCAGGTTTCTCAGAACTGGAGACGCGTAGCATTCTCCTGTCCACGACTCTGGGTTAGCCTGATTGCTTCTCCTCCAATGCGGTCATTTCTCTTCCCGGATTACCTGCGCCACAATAGTCAGCCCTTGGTTCTCAACGCAAAAATATCTGGCCCAGACGACCTCCAGTTCTTTCGGCTCGCGAAAGGACGATGTATGCGTCAGCTTAGCATTCACTCGGTCGTGCCATGGAAGGGCACCAAGTCTTGGCTGGATTTTATTCCGTCCGATCTTCAATCACTTCGACTGGAATGTGATGAATGCCATTCTCTTTGTGAGAAGGGAAGGGGCCTTAGGTTGCGCCCCAATCTCTCAAGGATGACTTCGTTGCAGTGTCTCTCTCTACATCATCACGAGGCGACGTGGCTTTCACCACCTCTCACAAATCTGCATACCCTTACCACTCTCCACATCAAGAAGCCTGTCGATAAAGTGACGCCACAAACTATCCTGGCCTCCTTGGTGGAAATGCCTCGATTACAGCTCCTTGATCTAGACGGGGTTCTTTCACGAAATGAAGTGGAGCAGTCTTGCTATCTGATGAAGCGTGTACACCTACCATGCCTGAAAGACCTCACGGTGGTGAATGACCAACTGAGTCATACTTTGGAATTACTATCTGGTCTGATCTTCAAACCTGGCCACCTTACCTTTCGAGTATCTGTTGACACTCATGGCAACAGAGCCTTTAAGCGCCTGTTGCAGGTCTTGAATCCATGCTGTGGATTCGGGGGAAATGACTATGGCCTCATCCCAACGTCGATAACATGCATTGGTTCATTCGATAAATTTCAGTGTGTCATTTCTGGGCCAGACTCCGACACTCCACCTCGGCGCCCTACCTGGGATATTACTCTATATTCGAATCAGCAAAAAGGGAGGATCTCAGGAGTATTACGAGCCCTACACAATCTACCGGTTCAGGCGCTAGAGTCGCTCACCACCTCAATCGGCACCTCCACCGAAATATGGGCCCAACATTTTGGAAGACTTCCGAACCTGAAGGAGGTTCTGCTTCCAGCCAGTGCTAGATTGACTTTGCTCAACTGCTTGAATAATTCGGACACAATGTGCACCACGAAAAGGAAAGGCGGCAAAGTACTTATGCCTGCTCTGAGAAAATTGTGGATTCCAATTACAAGCCTCGAAAGAGAGGATCCCATGATTTTGAGATGGAGGGACTTGGTGAAGGCACGCAAGGAAGCTGGTGTGGGATTGCATGCTCTACATCTTATCCCACTTGTTGAGGAAGAAAACCTCATGCCAACGGATCAATCAGAGGCGTTGGTGGAGAGCTTAAAGGAGATTGTCCCAATTGTTAACATCGTCTGGCATGTTTGAATCTTGGATGTTATTGTAAGTACAACTTCGCCATTCGACTGCTTAGTAGGACCGTGTAAGAGAATATCGTTGTTGTATGAAAGAAAAAAGTAACCAGCAT
>ML208584.1:6779-39270 GCA_004369065.1 Pluteus cervinus
ATTCCCTGCACAGACAAGGGATCCGGGAGAGCTCGCAGGCGCAAGGTGTAAGGAAGATATGTTACAATATCCTGCTTGAATATCCAAGGGCATGAGATCGTTGTGGGAGATGGGACGGACACCGAACAATCGGATAACAGCGAGTCTTCGGCAATCCCTTGAGTTAAATTGAAGTCTAAGATATGAACTTGGCCATCTTTTGCCAGAGGCAATAGGATACGGCAGCCATACCCGAAGCTCCAAGAATTCGTAATCGGATTGTACAAGTCAAATAGAAAACTTACCAGTGAGAATCGTCATAATCCCGGGGCCCTGCTTCTCTGATTCGACTGTTACGAGGACCCCAATCCTCCCAAGGAACGTCAATATCAGTGTGATCCTGTTCCGAGCTCTGTGTGGCACAAGATAACAAGAACCCATTCGGAACGTATACTCGTAGGGAGTGTGACCCGGTACTGAGCCAAGCATACGATAGGGAGAACGTATGGATTCGATGTGTTGGTGACACCATAAATATGCGATCTGGTCGAGGTCGTGCCACAAACGGTGGCGTGTCCACTGATACTCTGTGAATGCACCATTCACCATCTATCATCTCCGGAAAGCATAATCTCGAGACTTCCGCCCCAGAATCAAGGTTCCATATACTGATATACCCCGATTGCTTTTTAACCCCGATTGCGAAGGTCTTGGGGCTTAGGAAAGTGAACGACTCGGCTCTCCCTCCGGAGTCCATGAGTGTCTGCTCCTTATGCAAAATGAGGTGTCAGCAGTACATGATAATACCAGAACCACAAACATGGATTAGCTGGCCAGACCTCCAATCCCATATTCGAATATTCAGTTCCGTTTCATCCAGGTCGTTCCAAGCGAGGGCAAAGTGGTTATCAGCAATTTGAAGCATGAATGCATGTGGTCTTCCTTCCGAATGCACCAGGATATGCGACTGTTCCGAGTGCGGATGGGGGATTATCGACTCGTACGTCCGCACATAAAGATGAATATCGGGGTCGTTACTTCGAATGTTCATTAGGGCGAAAGCGCGTTAGAGAAGTCAACTACACTCACACTGCCTGTTCCGCCAGGAAGATAAGCAAGTCTTGTGTTGGATCCATCGCAAAATCCCGAGCGAGAAGATCCAGGTGATGGGACTTACGACTCCCTTCACATGTTTTTGTGGGAAGTGTTAAGGCAGTAAAGTCATTACTATCTTCCAGGATAGCGTACACACCACCCGCAAAATCGTAGGCATGATAGGAGCCTGAGAAATTCTCGGCAGGAAATTTCTTCCACTGAAGGTTTTCCCATCTGAATCGCCGCTCTCGGAGAAGATCTAATCGATCCTTTATCGAGAGGTTGGACGTGTTTGTATCAATCACCCCATCCATTGTAAGTTCTCCATAGTACTGGATCTTTGCAGATGTAGTGATGATGTTGTTTAATAGTCGACAAGTCTACGAATCCGAGTCGGCTAAAGGGAGTTTGAACATGTCGAATAGAGGGCGAGATTGGATGGTCACGAACCTGTTTGAGCCGCAGAACACTAGGATAGTTGACTTGAAGGAAGACGTCCTCCCATAACTCGTTCGGTAAGAGGTGGCTGTTACTCGAAGACATTCAAGTGAATGGGAATGAATGAACGTGGGATCCCTCGCCCGTTTTGGCCAGGACGACTCGGACGCTGCTGATTTCCATTGTTGAAGTTGAGGTTAGTATATGACTTGTGAGTAACGAATGCGAGTTCCAGTACTCCATAAATTGGTATCCATCGATCATATTAAATAGCAAACAAGCGGAGGGCTATAAATATATAAAGTATCCATATTTCTGATAATTTACGCTCGGCTGCGTAAATTCAAGGCGAGATGCCCAGCGAGTCGTAAGGACTGCGACACCGGTTGCATGACGGTACGATACTCATCGAGAATTCGTGGTATCAAATTGCCATTGTATGGACATCCACTCTACTCTGTGCATTGAACATTTTCTGTAACTGATTGCTTCAGGTTAGATTATGAAAGATAAATTGGAGGACAATCGACTCACGTCGATTGCAACAATATGACGCTCGTCCATGCGCAGGAGAGTGGTATTCGTAGGCAAGGAACCTGGAAAAGCTCGCAGGCGCAGAGTGTAAGGGAGATACGTCACAACATCCCGCTTGAACAACCGAGGGTACGAGATCGTAGTCGGAGACGTGAAGGACACCGCCGAACAGTCGGATAAGATCAAATCTTCTGCAATCCCTTGGTTCATATTGAAATCTAAGATGCGAACCCGGTTGTCTTCTGCGAGAGGCAATAGAATGCGGAAACCATGACCGAAGCTTCAAAGTCCCGAATCCATAAGCTGCCACAGCGTGCGAGCCAGATGGAGAACTTACTAATGAAGATCGTGATGATCCCGAAGCCCTGCTTCTCTGATCCAAGTGTTACGAGGACCCCAATTCTCCCAAGGCACGTCAATATTAGAACCATTCCGTTCTGAGCTCCGTGGCATGGCACAAGACAGCAAGAAGCCATTCGGAACATATACTCGAATGGAGGGCCAGCCAGAAGCATACCGTGCATAAGTTAGTAAAAAGGTATGAATTCGGTGTGTTGGTGACACCATCAATGTGTGGTTTCGTCGGGGCCGTGCCATAAACGGTGGCGTGTCCACTGATAGTCTGTGGACCCACCTGTCACCCTCAACCAGCTCCGGGAAGTGTAGTCTTGAGACTTCAGTCCCAGAATCAAGGTTCCAGATGCTGATATACCCCGAAAGCCTTTTAAACCCAATTGCGAAAGTCTTGGGGCTCAGGAAAGTAAATGATTGCGCCCTTCCTCCGGAATCTTGGAGTATCTGCTCCTGATTTGGGATGACATATCAGCAGCAGCTACTAGTAGTGATACAAGAGGCACAAACGTGAATCAGCGTGCCGGACTTCCAATTCCATATTCGAATGTTCAACTCTGTTTCAGTGTCGTCATTCCAAGCAAGGGCAACGTGGTTATCCGCAATTTGAATCATCCATGCGTCCGGTCTTCCTTGGGAGTGCACCAGGAGGCGAGATTGTTCTGAGTGCGGATGGGGACGTCGACCCGCTGACTCGCAGGTCCGAACATGGAGATGAATGGCAGGGTCGTTACTTCGAACATTGATCAGGGAAAAAGCGCATTCGAGAGGGTGAGCCGAACTTACGCTACTTGTCCCCCCAAGAAGACGACCAAGTCTTGTGTTGGGTCCATTACAAAGTCCCGAGCGGGAAAGTCCAAGTGGTAGGACTTACGACTTCCTTCGCATGTTTTGGTTGGAAGGGTTAAGGCAGTAAAGTCATTATTGGCGTCCAAGGCAGCGTACACACCTCCCGCAAGCTCGTAGAGATGACAAAGGCCTGGGAAACTCTCAGCAGGAAATTTCTTCCACTGAAGGTTTTCCCATGTGAATCGCCGCTCTCGGAGAAGATCGAATCGATCCTTTATTGAGAGGTCGGACGTGTCTGTATCAATCAACCCGTCCATTGTAAGTTCCCCATAGTATTCAATCTTTGTCGATGCAGTGATGATGTCGTTGAATAATCGACAGGTCTATGAATCCGAGTCGGGTAAAGGAAATTTAAACATGTCGAACAGAGGGCGAGATTGGATGGTCACGAACCTGTTTGAGCCGCAGAACATTAGGATAGTTGACTTGGAGGAAGACATCCTCCCATAATTCGTTCGGTAAAAGGTGACTTTCACAGTTACTCGAAGACATTCAAGTGAATGGAAAACAATCTATTGGCAGAGGTCGAGGGTTGGAGGAGGAGAATGAAATGTTAATGTGCCCAATATCAGGCGACCTATATACAAGTAGAATACAATGCGAACAGAACTACAATGTGGCCACTGATAAAAGTATTGTACCGAATATAATACTACAGAATGTACTAGGACTACTGGAGTACAAGGTAACTAAGACGGAATTGCGGAAATCTCAACAGCATCAACGTGGTTTGGCATCATTTGTTTTTTGACCAGGACGACCGTTAGCTTCGAGCACTGGGGGCCCACCTTACTGGACGGCTTCTGTGAACGTGGCAGTCTTTTTTCAATTCCACAAACGGGTATAGAATGACCACACTAAGTTAACATTCGAGCCGAAGGGGTATAACCTAGCTCGGAGCTTGAGCCATCAAAGTTCCATCGAAAAGATGTAAGAGTCATCCGGGTCAAGATCCTATATCTAACCTTCAGACGGATGTTTTGGAACGATAAGATCTTCGACTTACGTTGACCGCAGCGATATGACATTCGCTCAGGAGTATTGGGATGGCGAGTCCGACGGGAAACGGATCTGGGATGACGCGCCGATGCAGGATGTAAGGAAGGTAGGTTTCGACATCATACTTAAACAGGGGAAACCCCAACTCGGAGTTCGAGATTGTCGTGGGATGAGCAACCGTGGTTACTTGAGCCTTCGGTTTTTCAGGACGATCAGCTAGTTTTCGATGGATATTAAAATCCAAAATGCATAGCTGCCAGTCACTCCTCTTCACTGGCAATACGACGCGAAGACCCTGACTGAAGCTTGAGAGAACTGAGTTTGTGACAATAACTCAAGACGAGAGTACTCACTAATGAGGGTAGTTACGAAATAATTCGACCTGCACGATCCGGGTGTTGTGTGGACCCCAGTCCTCCCAGCGTACATCTTTGATGTGGATGGAGGAACCCTGTCCGGCGGTCGGTGGTGTAGCATAAGATAGCAGAAACTCGTTCAAGATATATGCTTGTAGGTTGTAGTCGCTTTCATCGGACGCGTAGGTCAACATGAACGTATGGATTCGATGCTTTGGCGAGGTGGCAACGACACAATCTGGCCGAGGCTGTGCTAGAAATGGTGGTGTATCCACTATCGCGCTGGACAGCGATCCGTAAGTCAGCTCCGGGAAACGCAGCCTCGAGATCTCAGTCCCAGAACTGACATCATAGATGCTGATATACCCAGAGTCCGTTCTAATAACCATCGCGAATGCCTCAGAGCTCAGAAAGGCGAAAGATTCAGCTCTCGAGTTTGTAACGGTTAACTCCTAGCGAAAGATGAGTTCTGAGGAATAGGTGATCGTAGTGTCACACACTATAATCAGTTTTGCGGTCTTCCAGTTCCATATTCGAATCTCCGCATCCCGCGTCGGGTGGCTATTGGCAAGGGCGAAGATATCCCCGTTGAGGTGGAGCTGGTATACGCGTGATCTCGATGAGGAATTCACAAGGATACGAGATTGCTCTGATTGTGGATGGGGTGTCATCGACTCGTATGTCCGCACATAGAGGTAAGTGGAGGAGGGGTCCGCCCTTTAGATCGTGTCATTGAGGTTAAAGGTTAACAGAAGGAGTAAATTGAGAATGCGTACGTCATTTGATATCCCAAGAATATGACCACATCTTGGGTTGGATCCATCACGAAATCTAGAGCTCTAAAGTCCAGGGTGTGGGTTTTCTGGATACCCTGATGCGCAGTCGTTGGAAGAGTTACGGCAATAAATTCGTCCCCCCCTATGAGCGCATAAGTGCCAGCCACAAAGTCGTATGTATGGTAGGTATTGGCGGCGGGAATGGTCTTCTTCGGTAATACATTCCACTGAAGGTTATCCCATGCAAAGCGCCGCTTTCGGAGAAGAGTCAATCGATCTGTTATTGGGAGATTAGACATGCCCGTGTCTATCATGCAGTCCATTGTAAGTTCTCCCCGGTACTGGATCTCTGCAGATGCGGTGATAATTCCGCTAAATAGTCGACAAGCCTATGAGCACGAACAGAATGAATTTGTGGAACAGAAGAACTAGGTAGATGATTACAAACCTGCTTACACCGCAGAACGCTGGGATAGTCGAGATGGAGGAAAACCTGTTCCCATAATTCGTCTGGTACAACGCGTTCAGTAGTACTCAGAGACATTGAAGTCGTTGTGCAACATCAACGGAGCATGTCTTCTGCGACGACGAAACGTTTGGTGTTGTTTACCCCATTATCTGGAGCCGCCACCGCCTCATCCAGGTCTAGCTACAACTTTAACTGTTTGAAGACGGGTCGATATCAAAGACGAGGAACCAAAACCTCAAAATTGCGCAACACCAGTTACCGAGCATCAAGGAATAAGGTACAAATTATAAGTGAAACCGTGACTGTGGGCAGGATCAGATCGCCATCGTGTGGATTTGGGCTGGGTCAACATCATCCTGCATGCGAGATGAGACTTGAGAGAACTGCAAGGTGATCGACTCACAAGGACCGCGATGATATGACGCTCGCTCAGGAGGACGTCAGGATAGGAATCTGCCAGTGGAAAAACTCGTTTATGCATGGTGTAAGGGAGTGATGTTATAATATCCGTCCTGAATAACTGAGGGTACGAAATTGTAGTGGGATCTCGGAAAGTGGTGGATGCCGCAGATGACTCAGGGGTCTTTGTATTTTCCGCTAGCTTTCGAGGAAAATTGAAGTCGAGGATGTGTAGGTACGATTCACCATCAACCAGAGGTAACAGCGTACGGAGTCCATCACTGAAGCTTGAATGTGCAAGCCTTGTTAGGAGGTGAACCGCGAACAAATGGAAGACCTACGAGCGAACGTCATCATTCGAGCTATCTATGAGTAATACCCGAGTATTACGAGGTCCCCAATCCTCCCAGCGGACTTGAACGGGGTCGAGGGATAGATTGATTGTGGGTGGCTTCGCGTAAGATAGCAAGAGCTCGTTTAGAACATGTGCTCGTAAGCTGATTTCCGCTTCGTCTTCCCAATAACTGAGGGAGAATACATGAATCCGCTTTTCAGGGGATGTCATAAAAACGCCATCCGGCCATGGCTGGGCAAAGTAGGGTGATGCGTCCACCGCCGCATCTTCTAGTTCACCAGCAATTAGCTCTGGAAAGCATAGCCTCGAGACTTCAGTTCCGGAATCGAGGTTCCAGATGCCAATATACCCCGACCCGGAAGCGACGCCGATCAGGAAGGCCTTCGAACTGAGGAGAGTGAACGAATCAGCTCTTGCGTCGGGGCCTGTGAGTATCCTTTCCTAGTTCATTAAATCAGTGGTTAGCGTCGTCGGATCGAACAAATATCACAAACGTGGATTCGCTCGCCAGACTTCCAGTTCCAAATTCGAATCCACAACTCCGTATCGTCCTCTGTGCTACAGGCAAGAGCGAAGATATCATCGATTATTTGAATCACACACTCCTGCGGCCTTTCTTCAGGATGCACAAGGATACGAGGGCTCTCTGAATGCGGGTGGGGTGCCATTGACTCGTATGTCCGCACATAGAGGTAAGTAGCGGGGTCGTTCCTTCGAGTGGGAAGTAGTCAATACAAAAATCAGGTGATAACGCAGAACTTGCATGGTTATTTCTGCAAGAAATATGACCACATCTTGGGTTGGGTCCATTGCAAAATTTCGAGGGGCAAAATCCAGTTGATGGGATTTCTTACTTCCTTCACTTGTTGTTGTTGGAAGAGTCATGGCAGTGAACACATTATCGTCCTGGACAATCCCAAAGATGCCCCCCACGAAGTTGTATGCAAGATAAGCACCTGGAATATCCTGGGGCGGAAATAGTTTCCACTGAAGGTTATCCCACGCAGATCGCCGTTCCCGAAGGAGAGCCAACCGATCCTTCACTGAGAGACTAGATGTTCCCGTATCAAGCATACCGTCCATTGCGAGTTCCCCGTGATATTGGATCTCCGCAGACTCGGTGATAATGTTGTTAAAGCCTCGACAAACCTAGGGTCAAGGTGAACCTGACAGCGGAGGAAGAGATGGACTATCACCAACCCCTTTACACCGCAAAATACTAGGGTAGTCAAGATGAAGGAAGATGTGCCCCCATAATTCGTTCGGTAAAGCCATGAATGTGGCCGAAAACCTTCGCAATAGGTTGCAGCAAGACGAAACGAGTTCGGAAAAAAAAGAGGTAACATGTTTGGAATTGTTTATTTATGCATCGCATTCCTGCCCCTGAAGCTGATCTCGAAGGCTCATAGCTATTCTGGTTATCAGACGGAATGAGACGAAGTTGATCCAACAAGTTAGCACCCAAATTCTAGGAGCTTGTCATGCTACTTCGAAATGACAACCACTAGGATACGGGCCACAAAAGGCAGTCCTTGAGGGGGTCAAAATGCCATCGTACAAAGGTCAGACTCATCCCCTCTGTCGAATTCCTACATGAGAAGTTGTCAGGTCGTGTTTTCTGGAAATGAAAGATAGTCAACCGACATTGATTACAACAATATGGGACTCGCTCAAGATCAGGGTGGAGTCACTGCTGTCAGGGCAGAACGTTGGGAGAACTCGCAGGTGCATGGTATAAGGAAGATGTGTCACGATATCTTCCTTGAATGTCGAAGGGTACGAGATCGTAGTGGGAGAAGTGACAGATACTACCGAGGATTTGGATTGGTTCGGATTGTCGGCTAGCTTTCGAGGAAAATTAAAGTCTAGAACACGTAGGTACTTGTAATTCTCCTCGAGCGGTAGCACGAGGCGAAGACCATGGCTGAAGCTTCGAACAAAGAAGTTGGTAACAAGAATACGCATATCAGAACCAGAGAGAACTCACCAGTGAGAATCCTCCATAGGATCCATCTCCCTTATCCGAGTATTCTTGGGGCCCCAGTCCTCCCAGCGTACGTTTCGAGGGCCAAGGGAATCCGCTTCTGATGCCCGTGGCGTGGCATGGGATAGCAAAATTTCGTTCTTCAAATATGCTCGTAGGACGAGATCCCCTTCATCGCACCAGTAGGATAGCGAGAACGTATGGATTCGGGACCTTGGGGACGTCATAAAAACACGATCTGACCACGGGTTTGCAAAAAATGGCGGTGTATCCGCATCTATATTTTGCAACGCCCCATCAGCCAGTTCCGGAAAATGCAGCCTTGAAACCTCAGTCCCAGAACTAAGATCATATATGCCGATATACCCGTTTTCCGAAGGATCAGCGATTGCGAAAGCTTGAGAGTTGATAAAAGTGAATGATTCTGCTTTTATCCCAACGTCTGCAAATCGTTTCTCCTAGTGAAAAATGAGTGATGCCCAAAAGTAGATATGGCCAAAAACGACGAACGAAGATCAGTTTTCCGGTTTTCCAGTTCCAGATCCGGATATCCATCTTTGTTTCAAGCGTATCATTACAAGAAAGGGCGAATAAATCATCAACAACCTGGAGTAGACAATCGTATGGTCTTTCTTGGCAGTTTACAGGAATACGAGATTGCTCTGACTGGGGGTGGGGGGACATTGACTCGTAGGACCGGACGTGGAGGTAGATAGTGGGGTTGTTGCTTCAGCGCCAACATCGCCAAGGTGATAAGCAAAGTGACGCGAAAATTGGATAATGAGGCTCACATGTCCTGTTCTCCGAGAAAGATGATTACGTCTTGTGTTGGGTCCATTGAAAAATCCCGAGCACTGAACTCCAGATGACGGGTTAGACGACGACCTTCAGTTGTTTTCGTTGGAGGAATTACAGCGGTAAACTCCTTGTGATTTCGGATGATTGCATAGGTACCATCCACAAAATCGTAGGCATGATAAACATTCGGGATTGTTTCCTCTGGGAACAATTCCCATTGAAGATTATCCCATGCCGACCGCCGCTCTCGGAGCAGTGCTAATCGCTGCTTCACCGGGAGATTTGACCACCCTGTATCGACCATGCCGTCCATTGAAAGCTCTCCGCGATATTGTACTTCTGCAGATGAAGTAATGATGTCGCCGAATAGACGACAAACCTACAGAAGAGGCAAAAAGTTAGTTCATGTACCACGTTGGAGCTCATTGAACGACGGCGGACCCTCTGACAACGAAGGACACTGGGATAATCAAGATTGAGGAATACGTGCTCCCATAATTCATTTGGTAAAATTTGGTTGATCATTGAAGATATTGGTTATAAATGAATGTCGCGGGCCTCTCTTTGAAAATTTGAAACGAATCTTGGTTTGGCATTGTTTACGTATACTGAGGTGGCAAAGGCGAGTCCCGGGCGCCCGGGCCGCAACACGGTATCCGTGACTTGCCAGAAACAACCAAGGTGGTACAGTAAGTACAAACTTTTGCTGTAATTCTACGCGAAGGTAGTCAGGCATTGGCTATTGTCCCCTTCCCTAAGCCTTAGAGGAGCTTATAATTAGCCCACAGACCAGGGGAGGGCCCGTCAGAGGTCACAGCCTCCTCCGCAAACCGCACATGCCTTTTTAACCTTGTCTCTCATGCCGTCGTTTCCTTGAACATAGTCCCTTCTATTTCCTCGACCACTAGCACTAGTTCAGGTTACTATGCCTCGATTGTCTACAGCAGGATTCGTATTCCCTTGTGCGTCTAATCCACGAACTGCAGGTCGAGCGCAGGATATGGATGAACCTTCCCAATCCCAACCCTGCCACAGACCAACCCCTCTTCTTTACCCCACTTCTCTCCCCAACCCTCCCCGGACAAACATTTCACATGTATCACGAGAAGGAAACCCGTGTTTCCGGTATGCCATGGCACTGCCTTCACATCAAAGACTGGTGTAAATCACAAACGCTCTACACCATGACATGGGAGAAAGGGCTTAGCCCTCCCATCTTCTGCGACATGTTCCGTGCTTCAGGGTGCGAAAACATCTGCGCTCGCATTACCTATGACATCACAAACGCGGAATCACACAAAGGTTGTCGGATGACCATTGATGGCGGAACGGGCACGACCGTCCATACTTCTCCTGACAGGTCTAAAGGATGGTCACCGAGAAGATTTACCTTTGGTGATCGACGTTTTGTGTGGCGTCATAATGGCACGGAAAAAGACTCTGGGATGCTTTCCTCGTTCTTCAAGATGGATGAACTATACGAGGTGATACGCGAATGGCCTGTGCCAGTGAGTTTGACAGGGAAGGTGGGTGACGAGGTATTTGACCGCCCGTTGGCTTGGGGGGAACGCACAATGTTGAAATATGGAGGACATGTTTGTACAGTGCAACTTGCTGGAGGACTAGACCAGCTATTTCGGGAGTTCATCCTCGCGAATATGCTGGGGCCGCTGACGCTTGGCTTAGCCTTCAAAGACGTGACGCAAAACCCTCCAACGCCCAATCCCAACCGTGGGGCTGTCGTTGGGCCGACCGACCGCCCACCTCGTGACCCAAATCAGGATATAATAGACAGGATTCAAGTACATATTCCTTAGCGTGGACTTTCATTTATCGATCACATCAGCCTCATTAAAAACGTCCGGTGGTCACGGACCAAATCTAAAGTTTGAACGCCACCATCCTGCTACACCTCGAGAACGACGTTCTGTAGTGGCGGAGTGAATGTATTTCAAGGAGAGCTAGAATTTCAGTGCCACCTCACTTCATGGCCAATGTTGGGGCTCTCATAACGGCGATATATATAGATCATGGCGTTCTATGATTAAATTCATAGTGTTCATGTTGAGCTCCAGTTCAAGACGGCGTATCAGACAATTCTCGTCCGTTTGACCAGGAAATTGGTATACTCGAGGTATGATGTATATGATAACTGAACGATTTGTTTCTTAGTTTGTTCCAAGGGAGGGTATGGTCAGCTTGAAATTCACTACGCGACAGTGGCGGGATTCCCATTGTGATCATGTGTCTCTCAGCCAGATCCTGGATGAGGAGTCATCGGATCATAGGCTCGCACACGGAGGTAGATGGAAGATCGGTGGTTCAACAGGAGTCCCGAAGTTAGGCTGATACCCGGACACTATGCGTAAACCTACAGTTCTTGTTCCCCGGAGGAAGATGATCACGTCTCAGTGGGTTGGATCCATGGAGATACCTCCCATTGGAGGTTATCCCATGCAGACCGCCGTTCTCGGAGAACTGCCAATCGCTATGGTGTAGTTTCGGGAGAGGCCGTCGAACGTGTGCGTATGCACAGGAGGCGGGAAAAGGCGCCCGCAACGCACCGTACTAATCCCTGATGGCGCCACAGCAACTCCATCCTCTTAGAATCAATATCAGATGCCCTACATACCTCCTGGAGAATTCACAGAGCATGCTGTAGTACCAAGTGAGGTGATGATGGCAACCGTGTGCAATTGTAAGACAAGCACAGCGAGCGTGATTCCCTCGAGTTGAAAATGGAAGGCGATCTTGACTCACTGCGGACTTTTGTATCGCTTGCGTTCAACATCAGGGGATGTCAAAAGCTTACCCATGCAACCCATCATGCTCCATCATGGCATCAAGCAAGTTGATTTGCTTCCGTGTCTGTCAAAATGAATTGATGACGCCAGGCTAGCGTGAGACGCTGAGCTCATGGCGATGAACGGGAGTTAAAGTGTGAGTCATTGGACCCACAGGCAACAACAGCACATTACAAGGTAACATCGATGTATCTCGTTGGCGTCTCATGGGGGGAGCGTGAGAGGCGCACCAGCATCCACATTTGAGCATGACTCGACCTTGCATTTCGTAAAGACGTGTGAAGCACGAAGAATCACTTGTTCGCCGCTCGCCACACAAAAGGATGAGCGGCAAGAAGTCGCGAGCGACGGCGCACCGACAAAGGCCCAGATATTTTGGGTCATAAGGATATGCCCTCCTCGTCTGTACCAATGGATAGCTGTGATCGTGCGTGCTTAATGTGAATGCGCGAACGAGGTCAACTCACTATTCGATTAAAAAGACTGCCTGAAGGGGTCAAGTCCCTTATTCGACTGAACAAAACGGCATGCTGGCACGGACAAGGAGAAGGCGGCAACGAGCCATATGCCCATGAAGGCTGTCGTGGGGGTTCACACCAAACGGTCTTACGCGGCTAACTCCGGCGCTCTGTTGTGCAATTTATACTCCGCCGGTCTGACCATGGTAACTGCAACGACGTCGAAGACCCCAACGTGTCCCCCGGCCTCAACAACGAGCTCATCCTCCGCACACCCTCCATTCACAGTGCTCGCGACACGTGTTTTTGTTCCATTATAGTGCACAGTACATCTCCATTCCGATTGCGGCAACGATGTCGGCGGCAACCTGGCAAGCCTTCCAAGGAAGTCGTGTTGGCGGCGGCTTTGACTACACAGCACATCTTACTGGATCTAAAGGAACAATGAACTCTTCATTGCCTTCAACTACCTTATTCAGGCCTGCGGACTTGCCTCAAAAGTCCCGCATTGCACAGGGGAAGGCTCCCCAACTACTCCCCAACTGCCAACTTCGCCCCCCAATCTCCGCATCTACCGGTGGGATGGCGGAACCCTCTCAACGAACTATGATTATGGGGACCTCTTGTGCCATCAACATTACCGTCACATCAACGTCGTCAGGAGCCATGAGTGTTGATCCACCATATGCAATACGCCACCATTCAGAGCCAAACCTGCCATCTACGTCCACGAGCTCAACCTTCACTCTGGCCAGGTCACAGAGTGTATACCATGTTCCTATTCCCTATGAATATGAAGACATGCCGGCCGACCCTCCCGTAAGTCTCTCCCTTATCCTTAGCCCTGTTCTCTGACGAAAATTTTACCTGGATAGACTCATGGACTTCTTCGTGATCCATCACCGTCCCAGCGACGTACCCCTTCACCAGCCCCCACGGAAATCGTACTAGACTTGAACCCAACGATCGAAGAAATTGATGCTAGCCTTCAGTCCCAAGGCGTTAAAGTCCGTGACTTTGCCTATGGACCTCCCCGCAGAGAACGCATTCCCGAGTTTTTCCACCCGATATATGCGCTCTCGGAATACGAATACCGCCTGAACCTCTGTCCTCGTACAGTGCCAGTACCAGGGAAAACCCTTCGGAGGCTGCTTGATATCAAATGGGTCACCCAGGAGGAGGCTGAGGAGCGGTGGAGTGCTATGGATTGGGAGCAGCTGTCAAAATATGACTCAATGCCTTCATACCCTTATGTGCTTCCAAAGACACCCATTCCTATTCCTAACCGCCACGAACGCCAGGAGATCGTCAAACCCCTCATCCGACAGCAGAAAGACATCGCGGACAGTTATGTCGAAGAGATAAAGTTTCAGGCGCACCTTTGCCAGGAGCAGGAGGAAATAGCTATGAGTCAGGAGCTCTTTCGGAAACGGATTCAGGAGGAGGAGCCTCAAATTCGAGAGACCGCAAACCGATCTCCGCGGAAGCGGACTTTGCACCAGACTAGCAGTTTGTCTTCTCTTGCGGAAAGTTCGTCGCAGCCCGAGGCCCACAAGCGCTTACGGCTCTCTCCGCCTCCCAACCCATATTCCCATTCCCAACCGTTGCCAGGTTCTTCCTCTTTCACAATCGATTATCCAACGACAATACCACAAAAGCAATTTCCTGCTCCGCTATCATCTTACGACCCCAAATTATATCCCCATGCCCATTCACAATACCCACAATACACTGCCCCCGTCACTGAAGAAGTCACTACACCTATTGACACCCCGTCGACCCCCGCTTTCATTCGGTCGGATACACCACCTCTCGATGAGGTTGAGGATCAACTACCACTGAATCCTTCCATATCACAACCACAGTCATCACAGCAGAGAAGAGGGTTAGGGCGGACGCTTAATAGAACAGAGACGTTCTCTCAGCTATAGCATATAGGGTCCCGAGTCTTCGAGGCCCTTAGACTTGTTACGAATCTCCTTCTTGGCTTCTCTCTTCGATGATGCGTTGCATCTCGACCTGCGGGAAGTCATGAATAACGCGCAGATACAAATTTTGTCAGTGTAAACACATGGATGTGCAACTGTATTACACCATAATCTTATTGATACCACTTTTTTTTTTCACGAAACCCAATATCCACCTTGAACTCGTTTGGTCCAAGCTTTTCAGGTAGTCTTCACTTGTCTTGTTTACAGTTTACGTCGGTGAGGACGTTGTCTTCTGCCTTGAGCTCGAGCCTTTGGAATATTTTCGGAGTTCTCTCGCCACAGCGGATGTGGCCGAGATCGCCGTCACTGCACCCTGTCCGAATCACTGATGTCATCCCCGCCAAAGCTACTCATTCCCCTCCACGTTTCGTACATCCAAAAGCTAGGAGAGGTAAGTCACCCAGTCCTTGAACACCGGAGCTTCAAAGACCAATATGTAGTGGTAGAGCAAAGATGATCTATCTTATCATCTAACAGCCCATTTGCGGCTGAACGCCGTGTATTGGGGGTTAACGGCACTGTGTATTATGGGACACAAAGATGCTTTGGATAGAGAAGAGATGATTGATTTTGTGATGAGTTGTTGGGATGAGGAAGCTGGTAAGTTATTGGGATTGCCTATCGTCGGATGCACGCTGATTTTTGTTCGTGTATGAAGGGGGTTTTGGTGCTCATCCGAAACATGACGCACATCTCTTGTCAACTCTAAGTGCGATCCAAATTCTGGTGATTCAGGATGCGCTGGATAAGCTTGAAATATCGCGTGTCGTGAAATGTACGTCGCATCCAAGCTCTCGTCTAGTTTGTCCATGACCGGGTTTCAGTCATTCTATCCTTGCAACAGCCGTCAGGCGTCTTTGCGGGCGATTCGTTCGGGGAGATCGATACCCGATTCTCATATTGTGCTGTTAGCGCCCTATCACTTCTTGGACATCTGCACGGATTAGATGTGGAGAAAACAGTATCATATATTGAAAAGTGCAGGAACTTTGATGGTGGATTTGGGAATACGATCGGTGCGGAAAGTCATTCTGGCCAAGGTCCGTATTCTTATCGGTTTATGGGATGGGTGAAGGCTAACTAAAGTAACGTAGTGTTCGTTTGCGTTGCTGCATTGGCGATACTAGATCGCCTTGATGTCATTGACGATCAGATGTTGGGTTGGTGGTTGGCTGAAAGACAATTGCCAAACGGTGGTTTGAACGGGCGGCCAGAGAAGCTTGAAGATGTGAGTTAACAATTTTCTTTCTGGTCTGCATGTTTGATACCGGTGCTTTATCAAGGTGTGCTATAGTTTTTGGGTTTTATCTGCCCTATCGATATTGAAGAAGGTTTCTTGGATTGATGCTGATAAACTATCCTCGTTTATACTATCAGCTCAGGTTAGTTCAATCGGGATGACATCTAACGGGTCTGACCCCTATTCCTAGGATCTCGAGGGTGGTGGAATTGCAGATAGACCAGGAGATATGGTTGACGTTTTCCACACCTTATTCGGTGTTGCAGGTGTGTCGTGGTGACTTTTGGCTTAGAAGCGCCCTCTTGATATCTTCGTTTGTTACTAGGACTTTCTATTCTGGGATATCCGGGGTTGGTCGATTTAGATCCAGTGTATTGCATGCCCGCCCCTGTTATTGAAGCGAAGGGACTTCGAAAGGGATGGCAGAGTCTGGAGCGAAGGGTATCCCAGGATTAGTGTTTGTTGGCGCCTTTGTGCACCATTGCTGGATATTTTTGTGTGTACGAGCGTTGTACCATGAATATAAGTTAATTATTTCCGTGGATTTAATCAATACATCTAGAATACTCCACGCCGATGATCTCAATGGACTCGACTCGATTGCATTGTCGCCACAGCTCTGTAACCAAATACCCGACCTCGTCTTCGGTTGGAGGCTTCATCGGCAATGCTCCATGCGCATCCCGAGCAGGATATTCAATGATAGAAATACGTTTCACGCCTAAAAACTGGTTGATGAACCTGCAAGTCTGCTGCTGGAAGTATAATTCTGTATCTTTGCTGGATTGACGAACACAAATTGGTGGGTTGACAAGTGCGGAGCGAGGCTCATTGGAGGAAGGGAATCGATCGAGGAATCCAAAGAACTTCAAGGGGATGACCATGCCTGTAACATGTGCCCAGGCTTCATGAGGAGAACTGGAGAAGGTATACTTGTTATCTGTTTGATTCCATGACCAATGCGTGTCGAATATGATGGTGATGTTGTTACACCTCTCCTTCAATTGTGAGAGGCTGGTGGTCAGGCCATCATCCTGGTCAAAGGTTGTGGGTATTGCTGTGAAACATACTCGAACTTCGTCGACATGTAGAAGGGGTTTGGGGGATTCGCTTGGTGTTGATGATGGCAGTCGGAAAGAATGCGGATTTTCGATGGTATCAGATGATGGTTGCAAAGTAGGGATCTGCAAAAAGTGTGAAATACAGGTTAAAGATCCCTGTAGCGTCTTGAGGCGAGGGAGAAATGGGGCAGGCATCCCTTCGGCTGCTGAGGGTGACCATCCGGGTAGAGTAGCATGAGAACAATCCAATAATACGGCAGTGAGACTTTGCAGGTGTCGAAGAAAGGAAAAAACTGTGGGTGCAGGAAAAGCCAAACACCTCAATAAGCTGAAAGATGTGAGGTTACACCCTGCAGTCGACAAGCAATCCTGCAAAAATGAGAGATAATGACCCCAAGTATCACCGGACAGAACTAAGTCCGATAAGACAAGCGTCGTTAACCTAGGTGAAGATCTGACGAGGGAGAATGACCATTGGGAGAATGGCGTTGTGAACATTATTGGGGAGGTGATCTCGAAGGTTGTGATCTGCGATTGTTGGACAGTATCTGGGAACACTGGGACGATGACTTGTCGTATCGGGTCGCGATTAAATATGTTGAAATTGCGACCTTTCGTGACTTGTTCAAGAGTGTCGTGCACAAGAGCAGAAATCCGCTGTGATATGGACCTATGTTCGAGAATGATGGGAGGGAGCCTGTCCCAGTATACCCTGGTCAGGACTATTCCGCCTCGAACTGCCAATTTCGTTGCACCCTTTTCGACGATTGTATTCAGGAGGCCTCCGAATGAGTCCGTCCATACTTTGACCTCATCATCAGGTGTAGATTTCTTGCCTGTGACACAGTAGTGGTAGGATGCTTGACCAAAGATGAGTTCGACCTCATCAACATGGGAAAACCCGCATATAGTTTCCTTTAAACGATTGATCTGGTGGACTATTGGCCGAAAATGGCTGCCTTGTAAGGTGCAATTGAGCTTTGGAATGGTGGAAAGTTGGAAGGCGACGTTAACGATGGTGAGGGAGTCTGGTGAACAACTAGGTTCCACTCCATAGGCGTTGGATGTACCCGTACGAATCTGACAGTCCCCTGAGCCGACGCGTGAGCTGTACCTATTGAGCTGGAGAGATGCACGTTCCACGGGACTTCCCCGGACTCCAAATACTCCCAGCAAGTATGGGATGAGGAATCGGTGGAAATGTTGGCTTGTCAATGCGAGGTTTAGAACATCCTCATGCGAGAGTGACGAAGCCTGGATTAGGTGGAGAACAACTTCGAGAGGAAGATCGGAAATGGCCTGCCCTCCCACCGGCGTACTCTCTTGAGAAAGATTCGGATTGGACATCAGTTCAGCTTTCAAGTCGGCTGGGAATTTAAGAGAGACAGAAGTAGCTGTAATTAGAGAAATTTCTTACAGAATGACGCACCTCTTAGCCGAAAGATTTTGACTTCAAGATTGCAGCAAGGCGAGGCTCAGAAAACACTGCGGTACACTTACTGTACTGATTGTGTTTTTCTGCAACAGGCGTCGGAGTCGATGTGTGCACTTCGCCGCGTGGCAGCTCCGGCAAAGCCCGGTCGCCTGCAAGAACGTCAGCAATAGCTTGGAGTCTTGGACAACAACTTGACGCTCAGCTCTCGTTGCCCAGCTTGGTATGACCGGATAAAAGCATGTGCAAGGTGTGTGTTGCTACTTCCTGCAGTTATTTCAAACCCGTTGAAGGCTAAGGTCTTCCGCAGCCAACATGTCCACCATTCAGCTCGCACCAGAGGGTAGCCTGAGGACGGCTGTTCTCGAGCTTCCTTTGGAGCTTGTTCTCTATATCATCCAGATATCGTCGCTCACGCATGAGGACGCTCTCAGCCTCGCATTAACATGTCGACATCTACACCGGTTCCTTATTCCGCACTTACTGGAAGAGTTTGGAGTCCACGGACGCCCAGGAGCACGCGTATCTCTTGACCTCCAGAGATATACTTTACTTGAAGACCTCCACGACTGTAGCTACAATCCTTATGCGGTGGAGTGTTGTCGTTCCCCGGACTCTCTCACCATGATCAACCTCGCTTTCCACCTTTCTACCATCCCGAAGTTGGAGTGTACCCTCCATGGTGTTCGACTCAAGCCAATAGTCCACCAGATCAATCGCCTCAGAACAACCCTCTCTCGGTTTTCATCTGTTAATGAGGTCGAACTTGTTTTTGGTCAGGCAACCCATCACCACTGTACCTTAGGGGATAAACGCACACCTGATGACGAGGTCAGATTATGGACGGAATCGCTTGGGAGTCTCTTGAACACCATTCTGGAGAAGGGTGGGAAGAGGTTGGCAGTCCGTGAAGGAATGGTGATGACCTGTGTGTATTTCGGGCTCCCTCCCCTCATTCTGGAACACAGGACAACACTACGCCGTGGCTTTATAGCTCTTCGCCTCGCCCTTCAGCGGGCCAAGAGGTATCCTACGAGTTTCAACATATTCAAACATGGACTCACACGATCGGTCATTGTCCCCGCATTCCCAGATTCCAATCAATCGCAGATCGTGACCTTCGAGATATCATCTCAGATACTTTTTACGACTCCATTTTCCCAATGGACGTTCTGTCTTATCAAGTCTTCACCAAGCCTCACAACGCTTGTGTTATCGGACTTGGCTCTTTCCCAGGACACCTGGAGCGAGTACTTATCGTTCCTGCGAGTTTGCTTGTCCAATTCAGGTTGTGAGTTGACATCCTTCAGCTTCCTACGGTGCCCTAGTGCTCCTGTACGCACAATCAATTCCTTTCTTCGACACCTCCCGAGTCTCGTCACCCTCATATTGGACTCCTCTCCTGCCCTGAAATCACCAACAAAAGCTTTCAAGGGGATGCCGATCCCCTTTCTCCCTCACCTCAAGACACTTCAAGGGTCTATGGCTTATCTTCTACACCTTTTGCAGCTACCTCATTTACCTCTCTCACCCGCTTCTCGAGTTACACGAATTGCATCAAATAAAGGCACCAGGCCCCTGCCGCATCTTGATGAACTTCGCGTGTGCTTGCGTTATACTTCGTTATCTGCATTCACCCGGAAAGAGAAGGTTTCCCCCATCCCTTTACAGATCAAGGAGAAATGCAGTGATCTTACCCTTGTATTCGAATCCCATTTTGGCTGGGACACAAAGTTCATCAACGCCGACCCGAGTGTTGATTTGGCTCCTCCAGAAGTGTGGGCGTCTGTGTCTGGTCTCATCATTCCATTAAAGTGTTTCGGGTTCCGCAATCGAATACCTCGGGCCTCCAAGAATCTCCCTCGTTCGGTTCTTTCTAGTCCATCCATCCCTGGCCAACTCCTTCAATCCAGCAAAGAAGCAGAATTATACCAGCAACAGCAAACTTGTCGGTTTATAAATGAATTCGTCAGCGTAGAGCGCGTGTCGATTGTTGAGTATCCCTTTCGAAATTTTCATGGCAATCTACCGCTGAAGCCCCCATCTAAAGAAGATATCCAGTATCTTCTGGGAGCACTGTGGCCACAATGCCCACGAATTCAGTCCATCGAACTTGTTGGAGTGATGTATCGTAGGCCTAGTATTAGTTGATTGTCCGTCTATACCCTCTATTGTACTATTTATGCCAACGGAATGATTTTACAATACACTACATTCGAGTTGTGTTACGTGTATCCGCGGGCTTGAACGCAATTCAAACTGGTGTGTCAGCATCGTCAACGCCCGTCTCTTTCCTGTATACCACTATGTCGCGCGCAACACACGAAGAAGATGCAGCCTCTCGGTCTCTTCAACATCCTCTCGGAGCTATATATATTCTAAGTGCACTGATTCACTGGCCATTTTGAGCTCTTGTTCTTCCCAGACATTCAAATTCCGACCAGAATAGAGGCTGGGATTTGAGCCCAACTGGCCTTTCTCTCACTGACCACGAAGCATCTGTATCGACATGGCGCATACAAGCGAGTCAACTGGCCGCATCCCCTTCGTAGTGGGGGACACTACGTATTATACATGGTACAAGCTTTATGGGCAGCTGCCAACGCCGGGAACGAGGCCCGTCATTGCTCTTCATGGTGGTCCTGGGATGTCGCATGACTATATGCTGTGAGTCTTTCGTGCATGCGGTCTGATTTGTTCAATCAGTTGAACTCTAACCTGTGTATAATCCCTTTCTTTAGTCCTCACCGAATTATCTTCGAGCAGGCGGGGTGAGTTTGCACGACCCGTTCGATACACACCGCATATATTGACATAAGCACCTATGCTCTGGAAGGATTCCCGTCATTTTCTATGACCAACTTGGCAACGGTGAATCCTCCCATATCCCAGAAGCACCACCGACCTTTTGGACACCGGAATTGTTTATGGATGAGTTGGACAACTTGTTGAAGCATTTTGGGATATTTGACGACTTTGACCTCCTTGGAAATTCTTGGGGTGGTAAGAACGGCATTTCACAATTATTGAATCATCGATCGTGCTCACAAAACGTGTATTAGGTATGCTTGCGGGACAATACGCTGCCACCCGTCGACCAGCAGGCCTCAACCGATTGATCGTCTCAAACTCGCCCGCTTCTGAGGAGCTCTACGTATCAGGGCTCAACAACTTACTTGCAAAATTCCCTCAAGAGATTCAAGATGCGCTGAAGACCCACGAGGAGGATGACACCCTAGAAGCCCAAGAGTACAGGGATGCGCTGCGGCAATTCCAAGGGAAGCACATGTGCACCATCGTTCCTTGGCCAGCAAAGCTGAAGGAATCTTTCGTCGCGGTAGAAAAAAACCCTTCCGTGGCTCTTACGATGTGAGTTCCTCAACCATTTTGGCGCATATATACCCCTAAAATAGCACCCTACCGCATAGGTTCGGTCCTTATACATTCAAGACTTCTGGAACGCAACACAACTGGTCTATCGTCGACATTCTACACCAAATCCGGTGCCCAACACTATTAATCGGTTCAGCCCAGGATACAGTCCAACCAGAGGCTGTTGTGCCCTGGTGGACTCGGGTTCCAAAAATCAAATGGGTAAACCTTGAACATAGCTCCCATCTTCCGCATTTCGAGGAACCGGACAGGTTGGTACATTTCCTGTGTAAACATTCTCTAGATTATACACGCTCATATTCTATTTGAAGGTACTTCGACGTTGTTATTGATTTTTTGAAAGCGTCGTTATAGGTTCAGAGACGTTCATAGCCGGCAACAACTAGTTGTGCTACAATCACTTGGCTGAGATCCGCTCTCAGTACACGATTTAAATGTATATTGATTGCCACAGATACAGGCTGCTTTTCATTCGCACCAGATGTAATCATTGTTGAAGGCCTCATCCTGGGTTGCCGCAAAGGGTCCAGTCATCCACCTCAGCCCCCATCGAAGATATGGTCTTGAATTTTGACAGGTAATTTTGACTGCTGAAGCGCCAACACTTGACTCAGGGGAAACAAACTTCGTGAGTGCACTTGTATTATGGGTATTATGGCCAGGACCGCGGTACTCATGATATATTGAATGAACACCCTACCCCTGGCTTTAATGCTGGCATAGGCTGAAATCGTTACCGCTGAATACGGCTTCCTGGGTCGTTTGGAAGGAGGACCGCTCATCCATCAGCTCCAACCTCAGCTCTCTAGCTTCCTCCATCGAAAGCGGGAAGTCCTCGACGCCATTAAGAATATGTTCTTGGAGTTCCAAAGGTATCTTAGGTCTACGAACCTCCTCTGATCCATTCTGGATAGCCTCCTTCCACCAATCCATTCTCTGACACGGTACATTTGCGGTCGAGATGATCTTCACGTTCGGATCAACCAGAAACAGGGCTATAACCTTCCTATGTCCAGGTTTAGTCGGGTCCGCCAACTGGAAAGGCAGAACCTGATGCTGCAGGATATTGGGGAAAGTGAGCAATCGCCCCTGTTTTGTCTCGATCTTGCCAACATGTTGGACAGTTGGTGACCCTTGATCACAGCCAAAGACCGCTGGAAGCCAGTCATGGTGGTACTGCTCGTAACCAATTTCGATCGCCACTTCCTCATCAGTGCGTTGACGGAAGGCAAGATGACTAGATGTGACATTGTCGTTGTCGTAGTAGTAGAAGGCCGTTGCACAGATGTGCTCGTTCTGACCCGGATGGGCACGGTGAGCGTAAAAATATCTCTTGAGAATAGTAGAACGCACTAGTTGGCCTTCGACATGCCAGGTTCCACCGCCATACTTTGGTCTTTCCAGCGTCAAAGCGATGTTGGCTAGTTTGACGATGACTTGCAAACCAGTGCCTGCAAATTCCTTCCTCAAGTCTACATAAAGTTCCGACGAATAATGCTCGAACTCGTCGGGCTCAGGACGCACTAGTCACTACCCGACGAATGTCCTCATACTAATCATTACGCCGATCCCAATATGCGTCCTCGCTTTCACCTTCCATTTGTTGTGGACCCTCGGTTTCCGGCCCATTTTCGGGATCTGGGTCATACTCACAGGCTTCATATGTGATCCGCATATTATAACTTGAAGCTCGATAAGGCGAAAGGGTCATATTCCACGCCGGGATTACATGGGAGATGACTTGTTCAATCAGCCCGTACAGCCCTTTGTGCTGATGAGGGTGAAGATTGTTGATGTAGCTCGTGATCCTGGAGAAATTGTAAGTAACTTCATCGCATAGTATGCATGCAACCAGTTATTTACTTTGTTGCGCCATTTGAGATATCAACCTCGCAGGGTAACCACTGGAAGTTGCAACTGAATGGCTTGTGCACCTGGGTATCTATATATGTTGGCTCCGCCGGGATAGGGACAACTTCGCCTTGACCACATCGTTCAATGCAGTCATCTAGAGTTGCCTTTCCATGAGATAAGACACGCGACCGTCCGTAAACGAGCGGGAACAGGGATGGATGAACAAGATCCAAGACTTTGCCGTCAGATCGTGGATGCCAGTCCTGATACTTTGCTGGAACATCCTCGAGTGGTTTTGCAGCATCGATCAAGGCCAGCCGTAAAGACTCGGGCACGATGGTGTCCGATTTGACGACATCTCCATGGAATATCGAGATCGCATTATACTGCGGCAAGAGTTCGGCTTTATACCGAAGTTCTGCAATGCAGTAATCGACCATCTTCTCTGTTATGTCAACCTCAGGCTGGGCGCTCAGAGCTTCTGCTCTCCACTTGGACGCGATCTCTGGGTCAGTGATCTAACAAGATATATGTCGGGTCCGGTTGCGCGCGTTTAAACTGATAGAACATACTTTCTTGTCCCAGTCTGGCTTGTCAGTCAATTGGTTCATCAACTGCATCATCGTAAACTCTCGAAGAGTCGTCAATGGCAAGCTATGGATCGCGAGGCAACGATGAGTTTCTAATATTCGAGATATCAAACAGCTCACTAGGTTGGCGTATCATCCAAAGCGGTCGGAAACAGCTTATCCATCTGCTTCTCATTCAAGTCAAGAGGCAAACCGAAGCCAGGTAAACGGACACGATGCTGCGGCATGGTGAGATACAATACGATGGCAATGGAGACTCTAAAGCAAGGAACACCGAGCACTTGTTACAACTTTGCATATGGCGGAGGTGTAAGTCGATTACGGTATTGCATCCTTGGCTTCAGTACCTCTTGCTCATTCTCACGCCAAGTCGCCTCGCGACGTCTACAGCAATACCCCTACCAACGGACGCGTCGTCCTCTCTTTGGAAGTTGACCCCATAGCCGTATCTTATGTTCCCAAGTACCATGTTAATCAGGAGAACATTGGGAAGTTCAGCTGAAGGTCCCCTGTTCAATTGCAACATTCTGAAAGGCACCGTGATCCCTCCCATTCCCCTAGTTTCAATGCTCGCACAAATTGAACTGTTCACTATTGAAGACAGCGTCCTGGGTCGTCTGGAAAGAGGACCGCTCATCCATCAGCTTCAACCTCAACTCCTTCGCTTCCTTCATCGAAATCGGGAAATCTTCAACGTCATTGATGATATGTTCTTGAAGTTCCATAGGTATCTTCCTCTGATTAACCTCCGTCGGCCCATTCTGAATAGCATTCTTCCACCAATCGATCCTCTGACATGGTACATTTGCCGTTGAGATGACCTTCACGTTGGGGTCGACCAGAAACAGGGCTAAAATCTTTCGATGCCCAGGTCTAGCCGGATCCGCTAATTCGAAAGGCTGAACTTGGTGTTGCAGGATATTCGGGAAAGTAAGCAATCTTCCTTGTTTTGTCTCAATCTTGCCAACATCCTGGACGGTCGGTGACCAATTACTGCAGCCAAAGACATCGGGCAGCCAGTCGTCCTCGTTCTGTACGTATCCAACTTCCGTTGATTCTTTCTCACTAACACGTTGACGGAAGGCAAGGTGACTGGGCGTAACGTTATGGTTATCGTAATAGTAAAGGGCTGTCGCACAAATGTGTTCGTTCTCACCGACACTCGGATCAGGCGAAGGGAATTCTTGAGAAACGTAGAACGCACCAGTTGACCTTCGACATGCCAAGTCCCACCCTCGTAGTCTGGTGTGTTCGGCGTCAAAACAATATTGGCTAGTTTGACGATGACTTGCAAGCCGGTTTCTGCAAACTCTTTCCGCAAGTCCACAAGAGGTTCTGGGGGGTATGGCCGAAATTCGTCGGGCTCAGGCTGCACCACCTGACGATTGTCCCTAAACCAATCATTACGCCGATCCTCATATGCGTCATCATCTTCGCCCTCCATTCGTTCCGGACCTACTGCTTCATCCTCGGGATCGATATCGAATTCACAGAAATCATACACGATCCGTATATGGTATTTCGGAGCTCGAGAAGGTGAAAGGGTCATGTTCCATAATGGGATTGCATCTGAGATGACTTGTTCGATTAGCCCGTACAACTCTTTGTGCTGATGGGGGTGAAGATTGTTAATGTAGCTCGTAATCCTGGAAAACTTGTGAGTAGTTTCATCCCAAGTGAGCTCGCAATTACACACTTCGTGCCATTTGAAATATCGACCTCACAGGGTAACCACTGGAAGTTGCAACTGTACGGCTTGTGTATCTGTGCATCTCCATATGTTGGCTCCGCCGGGATAGGGACAACCTCACCTTGACCACATTTTTCAACGCAGTCATCCAGCGTTGTCCTTCCGTGGGGTAAGATACGTGAACGCCCATAAACGAGCGGGAACAGAGAGGGATGAACAAGGTCCAAGACCTTGTCGCCAGATCGTGGATGCCAGTCCTGGGACTTTTGCGGAACGTCTTCGAGAGGTTTAACGGCTTCAATCAAGGCTAGCCGCAAAGACTCTGGTACGATGGTGTCTGATTTGACGACATCTCCATGGAAGATCGATATAGCGTTGTATTCCGGCAAGATTTGGGCTTTGTATCGAAGTTCTGCAATGCAGTAATCGACCATCTTCTCCGTTATGTCAATGTCGGGCGTGCTAAGAGCTTCTGCTCTCCATTTCGACGCGATTTCGGGATCGTTGACCTAAGAAGATCTACATCGCCTCCCTGAAATAAATATTGCGATACACACCTTCTTGTCCCAATCGGGCTTGTCTGTCAAGGTGTTCATCAAGTTTATCATTGTGAACTCCCGAAGCGTCGTCATTGGTAAGCTATCAAGTAACGATTCACTACTGACCCCAAAGATAACAAACAGCTTACTAGGTCGGTGTCTCGTCTAACGCTGTCGGGAACGTTTTTTCCATCTGCGCGTCATCCAGATCGAGAGGCAAGCCGAAGCCAGGTAAACGGACACGACTCTTGGCTTGATACCGGGGCATTATGGGTCGTGAAGATAACGCAGCGATGAGGATTTTACTGCAACACTACCTGCGCCAAGTGGCCCAAGCCGAACACGGCGGCGTAATCTCGTGCAGGTATGTATAACGTTCTCACGCCGAGTCATGCCCACCCTTTACCGTAACCCAGCTCAACGCAAGAACGCAAATGCCGCGTACGCGTGTAGACGGGCGCGTGGTTCGCCCTGGCTTTGGTTCTCGCCTACGCCTGTCCCCAGAAAAGGGAAATTTTGCGAATGCATTGGGACATGGAAGTTATTTCCAGTAAGTCTGACACCTTTGTGGGTATCGGAGTTCATCGCATCCTCGCCATAGAATGCCACTGACGACTTTGCGTGAAATTACAATGATGAAACTGATGAATCGCTTGACCGATAAACCAAAATGGGATGCAAAGGTACTTGCGTTTCCTCCGACCCCATCCATTCGGTATCAATAGCCAAAGCGTGTACTCAGGTTTTCGATCCTGCGATTACTTCAAAATGGAGAACAGAAGCTCTAAACACACCCGGTGTCGACTTTACAGAACGAATGTTCGACTGGTGCATCGCAGAGCTTCAATACAAAGCAGGAAAGCTTCAAGAGACCGGTGCCATTGTCGTCTTTAACGGAGATGTTGTCAAGTCAGATACTATTGTGCCGGAATATCTACGTCTTCCACTTGTTGATGCAGTCAAACCCCTTGAGGACGTTCCGGCCAACTTCCAGGATTGGCACCCAGGCTCCGATGATAAAGTCCTAGATCTGGTTCATCCATCCCTCTATCCGCTGGTCTATGGTCATTCACGCATCTTACCATATGACACGACGGCGCTGGGAGATTGTGTCTCGAGATCTGGGGAGGGGGAAACCATTCTTGATCCGGACTCGAATGGTGGGTCGAGACGGTATGACCCCTACAGTAACAGATTCCAGTGGTTACCTTGCGAGGTTGATCTTTCTTCTGGTCCACCCAGGTAATCTCGATACTAAACCTGTCTTACATATTGACGTATCAATGACTTCGTAGGATCACGAGTTATATCAATAACCTTCATCCACAGCAACACAGCGAGCTCTACGAGCTTATCGAGCAAATCATCTCCTGTGCTATCCCACTCTGGAATTTGACACTGACGCGTCAACGAGCGGGTTACTACCTTCGGATCCGATATACAGACTGCCGGTATGACATCGATCTCAACGATACGTCACAAGGACCCCAACGTGAAAAGAAAGAGACATCCATTGCCTTTGCCCGCCGTCGATATGGCTGGTATGAACAAACCAGAAGACTCCTTTGGCCTGAACCGGATCTCGAATTTGACCCATATCCCCGTGCAAATCGGGAGGAATTATTCAAACACGGGTCATCACGACTGAAGGCGGGAAAGTATGTCGATCTTCAAGACGAGTTCCGAAAGACAGGACTGCAAGTTATCGTGAAGCTCGCCAATATCGTTCTGACTCCCGAACGGCCTGTATATGAAGGGGGCACCTGGCATGTCGAAGGCCAACTCGTAAGTCCATGCTGGCCATCGCAACTTACTCTCAACACACTATATCTGAATCCGAACCTAGAACGAACATATCTGTGCCACAGCACTCTATTACTACGACAGCGAGAACATCACAAGGAGTCACTTGGCGTTTCGTCATGTTGTTGAGCCATCGAAGTACAATCAGAGTATCAGGTATGAACAGGGGGACCACGATTGGCTTCAGGCTATCTTTGGGTGTGCACAGGAGGGACGAGGGGTCCAAGAGATTGGAAGCGTAGAAACTCGACAAGGTCGCCTTGTTACGTTCCCAAATACGTTTCAACATCAAGTACAACCGTTCAAGCTTGCTGATCCCACCAAACCTGGTCACCGGAAGCTCCTTGCGATGTTCCTCGTCGATCCAACAATCAAAATTATCTCGACTGCCAACGTTCCTTGTCAGCAAAGGGATTGGTGGAAGCAGGAAGTGTGTGAACCCGAGAATCAAAGCAGAATATCAGATCTACCGGGGGAGTTGCAGGAATCCATATTTAATCAGGTCGAGGGTTTCCCGATGTCGATGGACGAGGCAAAGCGGATTCGTCTAGAGTTGATGGCGGAGCGGTCGAAGTTCAGGGTAGAACAGGACAAGGTCATGTTTTCAGGTGAAGTATTTTCACTTTGTGAACATTGAACCCGCAGAACAGAGGTGTGCGGTCCGGTTATGATATCGAGGCGCTCCATGGATCTGGCAGCCCTTCGGGTCCTGCATTTCATGGATCCTAATGTTGGGATTGCTTCGGGGGCTCGTCATTCCCAAGAAATCCGAGCTGAGGGTGTCTTTTATAGGGCACAACTACCAGGTACTTCAATCTATATCCTTTGTATTCTAGTGCTTCGATCTTAGTGTAATGACCCTTTGAACTCCGTTTTAACTTCGGCGCAACGTGCATATGCGACTCAAGAAGGGATAAACAATACCAAACGTGTAACTTTGACTGACATTACTACACATTCTAGCAGGAGCCTTCAACTGACTATGTTAACACGGTTCTTGGTGTTACCCAACGAGTTGTGGGAGCATGTCTTCCTCCAACTAGACTGCATCAGTGTTTTGCAGTGTAAGAAGGTCACATTACTATCCCATTCATCCCTCGATTGAACCTCATTTCATGTGCATAGGTTTGTCGCGTATTCAACAACATTATTACAGCATCTATAGAAATCCAGTATCGCGAAGAACTCATGATGGACGGCATGGTTGATACGTGCTCCTCCAACCTTCCGATAAAAGAACGATTGGCTCTCCTCCGAGAACGGCGTTCTGCATGGGATAACCTGCAGTGGCAAATATTTCCGACACAGGACATCCCAACAGCTTGCGATTTTTACGAGTTCATGGGTGGGACATTTGCCTTCATCGACGAGGATCAGTTTACTCCCATAACTCTCCCGACAAAAACACCTGAAGGTAGTCGCAAAACTCATCAACTGGATTTCACCGCCCTAGATTTTGCCATGGACGCAACACAGGACGTGGTCATCTTCCTCGCAGAACAAATCGTGTAAGGCATATCTACTTAACTTTCTTCTCGATTTAACGGTGCATCAAATTGAAGGAACAATCCATCGACCGATCTCTACGTGCGAACGTACAATTCATTGGAACCTCATCCGCTTTCAGAACGGCCTTGTATCCCTGTAGGTTTCCAAGAGAGGCCACCTACATGCACGGTTCAAATTGCAGGTGATATTCTCGCCCTCGTCTTCAACGACGCGGACGAGATAGAGTTGTATATTCGGATTTGGAACTGGAAGTCGGGCAGATTGATCCACGTCCGTGATGCCTATATCTATAGCGATGTCGATAACTGATTTTTCTTGAACATCAGGAGCAGGCACTCACAAATTCCGGGGCAAAGCCCGATGTGTTTATTCTACTGAGTGCCCAGGCCTTTGCGCTCGTTTTTAGAACGGACTCAGGCTATATCAGTATTTGGAACCTTGATTCTGGAACCGAGGTTTCGAGACTATGTCTTCCAGAGATTATTCAGAACGCGGAGCTGGAAGAGGTGACCGTGGACACACCACCCCTCTTTGCACGACCGCAGTGGCCAGATCGTGTCTTTGCGAGATCGCCAGACCAACGGATTCAAGTATTCTCGTTGGCTTATCATTCAGAAGAAGCAGCCCCCCTCTTACAAGTACACATTCTGAATGAATTTTTACTGTCATATGCCACACCACCGCCAAGTTCGAATCAGGATCCCGTGAGCGTACGCTGGGATGACTGGGGCCCTCGGAATACTCGGATATTGAACATGGGATACTCAGAAGATGCTCACTGGTAAGTTGTCCCTCCCCATATACACAGTATACGGAGTACACTCTTACCACGTTTGCACGCAAGCTTCAGCAATGGTCTCCGCGTTGCCCTACCCATGGGTGAGGACGACTCGCATCTCCGTGTCCTGGATTTCAATTTCCGTCGAAAGCTGGCTGCAAAAGATCCAGACACATCCAAGTCATCCGTCAAGTCTATAACTTCTCCAACTATAATTTCGTACCCAGAAATATTCAAGAAGGACGTTATAACGTGTCTCCCTTATACGTTCCACGAACGAGCTTTTCAGGATTCCTGTCCTGTGTATCGTCCCCTCATACACCTGGGCGAGTTTCACGTCCTCGTGGTCGATGTACACGTAAGTCGAAGACCTTACGACCCCATGAAATTTCATCTAAAAGTTACACGTAGGCTCTCCCCCCGAGGGATACGTACCGTATCATTCCAATGACATTTTAATCGTGTGTGCTTTGGATCGTATAGGGGTGGGAAGGGGCAAACATCGCCAAATCTTGTACATAGCATTTTAGCCAATTTACCTAATTAGAATTTTGCCATGTTCACTCAGGCTACGCTACCAAACGAACTATGGGAAAACGTGTTCCTCCAACTCGATTACCCCAGTATTTTGCGGTGCAAGCAGGTCGGCTTCTATTCGAGGTATCTCCCATTGAAATAGCTCACTTCGAACCCCTAGGTTTGTCGTCTTTTCAACGAGATCATCGCTTCATCTTCGAATATCCAAAACCACGAACGACGATCTGCCTGGCATGAGCTTGAGTGGAAGCTTTTTCCAGCTCAGAACTTTCTGAAATCCTACCATGCCTACCGTCTCGTGTGTGGGGTCTTTGCGGTCGTTCAAAATAATAATGAATTTATCACCATGACTCTTCCAACAAAAACAAGCCAAGGTAGTCAGAGAGTCCACCACCTGGACTTCGATACTCGAGATTTTGCCATGGATCCGACACAAGACCTGGCCATCTTCCTAGAAGAGCGAATAGGGTGAGCTCTAGTCATTTGATCCCCTTTTGATAATGTCTCCTGAACGAAGTTTTCTTTGAAGAAACGAACTTTCTACTCATCTTCATATTCGGACGTACGAGACGGTGGTACCTCACCCAGATTCAGAGCAACCTCGTATTTTCGTGCATTTGGACGAAAGGCCAGACGAATGCCTGGTCCAAATTGCCGGCGATATCTTCGCCCTTGCCTATGACAACTTCCCTACCCTATTGAACGGGAACGAAACCAGATTCAACATTAGAATCTGGAACTGGAAGTCTGGCACACTTATCCACGTTTGTACCAGGATCTCTGGACGATGACCTAATGTTAATCATGCGTTTTCATTTAGGAACAGACGCTCAGGAACACAGGAGCAACACCCAAGTCATTTGTTCTGCTAAACTCCAAAGCCTTTGCACTTGGAGTGAGAACAAGTTCAGGGTATATCAGTATCTGGGATCTTGATTCCGGGACTGAAGCCTCGAGGCTTCACTTTCCGGAGCTGTCAGACTTGCATGACCCGGAGGTATGCCTAGGCAAAGTATCGGTTGATGCACCCCCCTTCCTGGCGCGTCCCCAGTCGGGTTGTGTCTTTTTGACGTCGCCAGAGCACCGAGTGCATACCTTCTCGTTGGGTTACGAGTGGCACGGCGTTCCGTGGTTTGACTTGCGAGTACACACTCTGGACGACTTTTTAATGTCTTGCGCCACACCACGGAGTTCACATTCTCCAGAACGCGGTCCCTTCCTCAATGTACCCTGGGAGGATTGGGGCCCTCACCATACCCGTATAATGGAAGTGAGCCGGGAACCAGATGACCAGAGCGACCAGCAATAGTGAGTCTTCTTGTTCTTGGACTCTGATGCCGTTTTGATGAGTCTTTGAAACGAAGTTTCAGTCAGGGTTCTCGTGTTCTATTACCACCGGACGGCGGAGACATGCTCGTTCGTGTCTTAGA
>ML208585.1:3287-39149 GCA_004369065.1 Pluteus cervinus
CCGGTATATCTCCCACCTAACAAGTACGAACGACAGGAAACTATCGCGTTTATTCAGAGTTGGGCTTCTCGGGCTGCATATATGCCCCTGTCCTTCGATGCGATTCCGCTCGATCTAGAATCTGGAGTTGGGGTGGTTGGTCCTCCGATGTATCAACAAGGCTTATACGGTCCTACCATGGGCGCTTATCGAGAAACGTTCCCGTCGTGGCTAGCCTTGGGTAATAAATTCAATCTCATCAAGGACATCGTCATTCCCAATGCATCCCGAATTCGAGATCTCCACATCAATTTCCCTCCATATTATCGTCATACGGTTGCAGTTCTGCAGAAAGACGTCGATTTTCCATTGTTGGAAGATGTCGCCGTTGACTTCGATGAGGAACTTGTCGGTATGGCGACTTCGGCGACCGCTCCCACGTACTCTTTCTTAGCAAATGCACCCCGCCTTCGGAAGTTTAACTTCGGGTCCTTCCATATGACCAACCCCACCCAAATTCCCGTTAACTGGTCCCACCTCACTCACTTCGAGACGGCAATGATTTCCTTAACCGCTTTCGTGCAAATTTTGGGCCAGATGACGTCTTTACAATCCTGTAAAGCGAGTCTGGATAGTTTGGATTTTGTACAACACCTACAGTGGCAACCGGCCGTTCCCGTAGCTGGACCACAACTAGTACCAGGAAACCTCCAGCCAATCCCGGTACCGAACGCCTTCCTTAATTTCCAAAACGTTCCAAACCTGCCTCTGATCGCTCCTCCCAATCCCGTAAACGTCCCAAACTTGGCACCCAATGTCGGCGTTGTCCCAAACTTACCTGGAATTCCGAACTTACCGGTACCCGCAAACGCCCCAAATGCTCCAAACCCACCGGCCCCGCCATTCCCAAACGTCCCGAATATGCCAAACTTCGCTCCGAACTTCCTTCAAAACCTCCAAAACGCGTTCGTCTTCCCAGGAAACATGCCCGCCGCTCCTGCGGCAGTAGATTCTCCAGTTATCCGGATTCCATCCCTTCATACACTCAATCTCAAGATGGGCTACCGCCCCGCCGCGATGTTTCCAACCAATGGCCCTCTGGATAATTTGGAATTCCCAAACCTCAAAAAGCTTACACTTATGTCGTCGGAAGGGTGCACCCTCACGAGATCTCTATTCAAGTCAATCATCTCTCTTTCAGAGTTCCACCTCCAAATCAACGGTTCCAGCCAAAGCGATGTCCTCAGAAACACTCTCAAGAGCCCTGTTTTATCACAGCTCACTCATCTATCTATCCGCGTGAAGGATATGCACTCTGTGGGTCCTGCGGCGGATACGATTGATCAAGAGACGATGAAGGCAATCGCTGAAGGACAACTTCTTCCACAGCTTCATACGTTCCACTTCGAAGGACACCTATGGTACCCATCACTTATCAACCTCCTCGCTACCAAAGGATTCGTTTCTGGTCGCATTAATGCGGATGAGCTAGAAGGCTTGATGTCGGCGTCGATCATATATCCAGACATTGGCCCCGGGAAATCGGCTCGACCAGCAGAGGGATTTGCGGGGGTACCATTCGAGAAAGTCAAGTTGTACCGGTGCGAGTCCAACTATCTCGTGGACCCTGCTTTGATGAGGGTACAGGAATTGGTTGGAGAGGATCGGTTTGCGATGGAAATGTCGGAGGTAGAGCAGTGGGGAGGGATGAATCAGATCGATTGGAATACGGACGAATGAGTAATTTTGAAGTTCCTTGTTTTTTTCCTTCTTGTAACAGTCTTCGACCTCGTGGTTCTCTTTGTATGAGTGGCAACTCCGCCCGTGTAGATGATATGTAGAACGTTTAAGATTCATGTACGCTTAGAATCGCCCAGCATACTATTAGTGTAGATCCAGCCAATACATTGTTCACTTCCCTACCTTTATACCTCTGCCCTACGGCCCTGGGGATAAGTAGATGCAAAGACGAAAGATTGGATATGTGAACTTTGGATCTTCAACGGATCCAGAGCGAACGGCAATGCTAACACGTCACGCCGAACGAGAAGGCACGCAAACTTGAACTTTGCCAATCGTTCAACGTTCATGTCAGGAAGCGCTCAAGCTAACGCCGAGAAAGTCGGATCACATATTGTCACGTGGTAGATACAGTCAGAGGTAGCGCCGACGCGTTGGAGTGGTGATACCACTCCAGCGGAGTTACATTCGGAGTTCGATTAGGACTATATCTAGCTACCTGTCACACTTTGTACACTTCGAGTCCACAACTACGACGTTCTCCTTTGGTTCGTTCACTCCCGGGCACTCCAGCGTGGACTCTCTCAGCTCTGAGTCTTTCCGTCAACCCCAACCTTATGGCCCCTCACCAAACTCCGGTTGACCTCCTCAACACCCCTCGCGACGAACTTCGTCTGCAATGCGAGAAAATTCGGTTGAAAGCTGCCCAGTTAAAAAAACAGCTCATCGATCTGACGACAGAACATGCAGAACTCGTCCAGGTCATTCTGGTATACGAAGCTGCACTCGCTCCATGGAAGCTGATCCCAGACGAAGTGCTCCAACGTATCTTCCAATGGACAAGGCCGACGGAAGCACCCACATGTGTTCCGTTTTCCAGGATAGTGGCGCCTATGCAGTTGACGCAGGTTTGCTCGAAGTGGCGGGCGCTGGCGCATGATACGCCTACCATCTGGCAGGGCTTAAAATGCCCAATATATCTCCCTCCCGATAGATATGAACGGCAAGAGACTATTGCATTCATTCAAAGTTGGCTTTCTCGTGCTGCGTATCTTCCTTTGTCCATCGTTGCGGTTCCGCTCGATTTAGGACCTGGGATTCTACCGATGGGTGTTAGAGCCCAGATGGCTCCCCAGGTCATGCATGGCTCTAATACGGGAAGAGGCGCTCCTTTCCATCCTTGGTTACTTCTGGGTAACAAATTCAACCTTATCAAGGACGTTATCATCCCCAATGCGCCCCGAATCCGAGATCTCCACATCACTTTCCCTCCATATTATCGCCATACGCTCGCTCTTTTACAGGAAAATGTGGACTTTCCGTTGCTAGAAGATGTGGCCCTCGATTTTGACAGGGACCTTCTTGGTATTTCGCTACCTGCTCCCACGTACACTTTCTTAGAGAACACACCCCGTCTTCGGAAACTTAGGTTTGGATCTCAAATAACTAGTCTTCTCGTCAACTGGTCCCACCTCACTCACTTCGAAATGGGAGTGGTTTCTCCCACCGGTTTCATGCAGATCCTAGGCCAGATGACGTCTTTACAGTATTGTAAAGTGGGTCTCCGTGGTTTCGAATTACCACCACCACCAATACCAGGACCACCCCCCCAAATCCAACCACCGAACCCTGTGCCTAACCAGCCAAACGTTCCGCACTTGGCCCCGCACTTCATGCAAAACGTCCAGATCGCTCTTCACATGCCCGGACCTGGGCCCGCACTACCAAGCCACCATGCTCCCATCAACATTCCATCTCTCCATACTCTGCACCTTGACATGGGTTTCCTCCCATCCATGATGCACCCAATCACCAGTTATCTCGAGAATCTCGAATTCCCCAACCTCAAAGTTTTCTCCCTTTCATCAATGGAATGGTCATCACTTGCCCACTCTCTCTTCGGAACCACCTCCCTTCTGGAATTAAATATCAAAATCCAAGGTTCCTTACAACACAACATTCTTAACCGAACTCTTAATAATCCGGTATTATCACAGCTCACGCATTTGTCGATTCGAGTGAGGGATAGACATTTTTTGGCTCCTCCGACAGAGTCAATTGATGGAGATACGTTGAAAGCTATCGCGGAAGGACAGCTTATTCCACAACTTCATACGTTCGAATTCGAAGGACGACTAGGGTATTCATCACTTATCCACCTCCTCGTCACCAAAGGTTTTGTTTCTGATGGTGATACAAATGACCTCGAGTCGGCATCGGTCATTTACCCAGACATTGACGTTGGTTATGAGCAGCAATTGGCTAGACCGGCAGAAGGCGTTGTGGCACCATTCCAGAAGGTCGAGTTGTATCGGTGCCAGCCCAACTTCCTTATGGACCCTGCTTTGATGAAGATTCAGAAATTGGTTGGGGCGGATCGCTTCATGATGAAGGCGTCAGATTTAGACGAATGGGGGAGAATGAACCAGATTGACTGGAATATGGACGAATAAGTATTCTGGAGTTGGTTCCTTGTGTTTCTGCGTCTTGTAACAATATGTATTCAATATTGGTTCGCCTGGTTGAGGTGGAAACTCTACTCGCGTAGAACGACACAGTTCACGCAAAACGTAGAATATTCCTGTCGGGTATGCAAAACCTTCGCCTTGCCGGCAGCTGTAGACCATAATAGTCGAGATGATGTACTACAACAAGCAACAATAATCGAGACGGAACGTGGAATATTGACCATGCTACAGTAGATGGAAGTTGGCGCGTTGAGAGAAATCCTCTTTCAGGGTGTTGTCACGTGCTCGACTCCTAACAGGAGGCAGCGCACAGACCTCTTTTTCATCCCAAACCCCAACCTCATGGCGCTCCACAAAACAGAAACTGACCTCCTCAACGGCCCTCACGATGAAACTCGCCTGCAATATGAAGAAACTTGCTTGAAAGCTGCCCAGATACAAGCGCAGCTCACCACGCTGACTGCAGAACACGCAGAACTCGTTGAAGCCGTTTTGGGCTACGAAGCTTCATTTGCTCCATGGAAGCTGATCCCGGACGAAGTACTCCAACGTATCTTCCAATGGACAAAGTCAGCGGAACCACCTACATGTGTTCCGTTTTCCAGGACGGTTGGACCTATGCAGTTGACGCAAGTTTGCTCAAAGTGGAGGGCGCTGGCGCATGATACGCCTACCATCTGGCAGGGCTTAAAATGCTCGCTATATCTCCCTCCTGATAGATATGAACGGCAAGAAACTATCGCATTCATTCACAGCTGGCTTTCTCGTGCTGCGTATCTTCCTTTGCTCATTGTTGCGGTTCCACTCGATTTAGGACCTGGAATCCTACCGATGGGTGTTAGAGCGCAAATGGCTTACCAGGCCATGCATGGCTCTAATACGGGCGCAGGCGCTCCTTTCCCTCCTTGGTTACTTGTGGGTAACAAATTCAATCTTATCAAAGACGTCATCATCCCCAATACGCACCGAATCCGAGATCTCCACATCACGTTCCCTCCATATTATCGCCACACACTCGCGCTTCTACAGGAAACCGTGGACTTCCCATTGCTCGAAGATGTCGTCCTCGATTTCGACAACGACGTTCTCCGTTTTTCGCCTCCGACGCTCTCTCTCACATACACCCTCTTACAAAACGCACCTCGTCTTCGAAAATTCAAATTTGGGTCATTTAAAATGATCAATCACACTCAGATCTTTGTGAACTGGTCCAACCTCACTCACTTCGAAGCCCAGTCGATGTCACCGACCACTTTCACGCGGATTATGGCCCAGATGACGTCTTTGCAATATTGTAAAGCAAGTCTGGATAGTTTCGACTTCGTACCGCATGCAGGAGCGCCAGTAAATCACATTCCTGGACCAGGACAGTTATTATGGCCGCCCCACCAAGCGCCCCTAGCGCCAAATGTCCCGCCTAATGCCCCAAACGTTCCAAACTTGGCTCCCAATGTCGCCAATGTTCCAAACTTACCAGCCCTTCCAAACATCGCAAACCCTCCAAACATACCGGTACCCCCAAACCCAAACCCACCTCCTGCACCAAACGCGCCGGTCCAAAACCCCGTGCATATCCAAAACTTCTTTTTTGGAAACGTTCCGATTCCTCCGATAAACCCCCCAAACGCTCCAAACCCAATGGGTTTCCCACATTACTTTCCCCAAAATGTTCCAGGTTTCATTCAGAACCTTCAGAACGCGCTCAACGTCGCAGGAGTACTTCCTGGACCCCTTGGACCTGGACCGCCTCCTGGACCGCCTGGACCTCCAGCCGCATCAATCCTTCCTATCATCCATATTCCATCCCTTCATACACTCGATCTTACCACAAGTTACCGCCCCATGATGCCCCAACCCCACGAACCTCTCGATAATTTCGAATTCCCCAACCTCAAAATCCTCTCCCTCACATCGACCGAATGGCCTTCCCTAACCAGAACTTTCTTTAGAACCGCCACCTCCCTCTCGGAATTACATCTCAAAATAACAGGTCCATTCCAACGCAATGTCCTGCAAGACATTCTCAATAACCCGGTGTTGTCGGGACTCACTCATTTTTCGATTCGAGTGAGGGATACGCGTTTTTTGGGTCCTAGGATGGATACGATTGATGAAGAGACGATGAATGCGATTGCGGAAGGAGGGATGCTTCCACAGTTGCATACGTTAGAGTTTGAAGGGTATATGCAGTTACCGTCACTTGTTCATCTCCTCGTCACCAAAGGGTTCGTTTCTAAGACGAGTAACACAGATGACGTGGAGGAGGAGGTCATCTATCCGGATGTTGGGCAGGAGCAGTCGGGTAGACCAGCAGGGGGCTCGCCGGCGGTGCCATTCCAGAAGGTCAAGTTGTATCGGTGTCAACCCGACTTCGTCACGGACCCCGTTTTGGTGAAGATACAGGAGTTGGTTGGGACGGATCGGTTTACGATGGAGGCGTCAGATGTAGAACAATGGGAGAGGATGAATCAGATTGATTGGAATACGGATGAATAAAGTGGTGTAGTTTCGGTTCTGGTTCCCTCGGCAAACGTCACGGTTGTTGTTTTGTACTTATAGTAGTGCTCGTATTTGACTCCATATGTTCTGTGGGTTCGAAATTGAGGTGGCATAAGTAAATGAGATATGCATTCGAAAGATTTTTGCATATTGGTATAGGGCAAAATGACGATACTCAGGGTATACATTCTAACAAACCTCCTTCGTGATCTTCAAACCTCGCACCCATCTCTTCCACCTTCTTAACAACCCCCTCAAACACCTTCCTACATCCCTTCAAATCCACCACATTCAACTCATCCACGATCCTAACCACATTCAACCTCACCTCTCCACCCACCATCCTCATAGTGTCCAACGCCCAAAGCAAATGCAAACAATCCCTCTCCTTATACACCGGATTCCTCAACTCCAACCTCGTACACAACCCCAGCGTCTCTAAAGTCCCAGGAAGATTCAAATCCTCCTCAAGTGTCACCCAAGCATTCAACCTCAAATCCAACCTCGTCAACTTTGGACAACAACTCTTCAAGGTGATCATAATCAAGGATAAATCATGATCGTCGAATGAAGGTCCGAGTTTTTGAGAATATTGGATGTGGGTTAAGGATGAACCGTATATTCCTAGGAAATCACCTAAGGATGAGGGGTCCCCGCGTCCGGAGAGGATGACGTGGTTTAATTTGGAAGATGTGAGGTATACAGGAAAGAGAGGGTTTTCGCCTAGGTATTCAGGTGTGAATGAGATGGATGTGAGGTGGTTTAGGATTATGGGTGATAGAGGATCTGGAAGGTCGTACCAACGTGGTTTCATTGGTGTACCAGGGGAAGTATACGTCGGACAATTGAGAGCGCGTAAGTTGGGTGTACGAAGGAGTAAGCCTGTGAGATCCAGAAGGTCGATTTGATGATTGTATTCGTTTGGAAACCAATTAAGGATTCGGAGTGAGGAACCACAGGTTGAAGCTATGGCTTCGATGATGGGAGTTGCTTTGGATATGAAAGGGCCGAGACACATGTTGAATGTGAGGGATTGGAGACGAGGGAAACATCGAATTATATCGGAGACGTGTTTGGCGTCTTGGTGACTCCCGTAGGAGGTGTTGTCGTTTAACAAGACGTCGAATCGTTTTGTCCATTGACCGAAAGGTCGGTTGAATGATAAGACGGGTTGGGATGTGTATTCCCTTCCGACGACGGAAGGCACAGTGCGAAGGGTAGTACGGAGGGAACGAAGATCTTTGCCTCGGTCCACAATGATACTTTCATAAAGAAACGGTATCGCCCAAATATGCCATTGCTTGCACACTCGGACAACCGCCGTTTTGGTATTCTCCGAGAGCAATTAGCGTAGAACCCAAATGCGAATCAGAGGTAGGAACATACCAAAACCCTCTTCAAATGTCGGTTTCTACCTTGATAAGAAGCCGACACAAAGTCCGACGCAATCAACTCTTCACTAACCAACCCCTTAACTTCCGTCGCAGACCTCAGGATTAGGATCCAGATTTCGGCAGGTAAATGTGGAAGGAGAATTCGACGTTGTTGTTTCAAAATTAACTCTGGTAATGGTAAACGTACGAGCGGTATGTGCATCGTAGTTGTGTATGAGAGTCGGGTTGGTCGAGATTGTTCCGTTTGCTCCCGTCACGAAGAGTCAGAGGATGCGATGGACAAAAACAAAGGTGGCGTGGTTGTGGAAGAGGAGCACCACCCTCGGTCTCCTCCCTTAACATCGCACTGAGTTGAGGCACATGGCTTCCCCCAAAAGTCCCAAAGTCGAGACATGATTTCGATTCGGAACTTCATCAATCCTGATACCGCTGATTCGTTGGTGCCACGCAGGGCTAACCCGGGTCCCGAGTTTAAGCCTTAAGATCGGGAGTATTTTATCCACGGTAAAGCTTCTCCGCATTGTGATAGGTGCAGCAAGGGTTGCCACAACGTTGGTTTGTGTTACCGAATCTAGATGGCATGGCCGCCGGCTTGGTGGCGTGCACCTGAAGAATCGAAATTTTAGAAGGGAGCCGTTCTTAATGGAGAACTTACAATAACTCTCCGATGGTGACGCGATACGGCGGAGAACTTGTTGGAAACTACATGCAGCTCCCGTCAATTACCTGTGTACTAACTTAAGTCACCTTCTCGCATTTCTTCCAGGAATCTTGCATTCGGATCAAACAACATGGTACGTTCATCTTCCTCGGGCTTTGGGGATATCGTGATGATAGGCAGGCTTAAGCTTGCCAGATCATGATGGAAGCAGGCCGGAGTCCCGGACGGGCTGTACGGCGACGGTCATGATCATAAAGGAAACGACGTCATTTAATCGGCCATGCCAGAGTTAGCATTACTACACCAGACTACACCTGGGGTGGGGACCTGCCAATGGTTTGGACACTCCAGCACGATCTTGGGTTGGACCCTGCAAACTGACTCCTATCCCTGCCAAAACGTCGACGTCACGAAGGCGGCCGCCTTGATCGGCCTCCGAGGACAGAATCAGGCTCGAAATGCAGGAACCGTCGAAATTGGAGCGTCCATGAGAATTGAGATTGTTCCTGGAGCAAATTGCGAGATGAGATGTACAGTCAGATATGGATAGGTACGAGGACACGAAGCAGGACCCAACTTGGAGTGGACACCAGTATACTGTATAAAACATCGATTTCGCCCGTTGCAAACATGATTATAATAGATCGCGAGGATGGATGCACAGTACATACGCCGTTAACCCTTCAACGGACTTTGCTGTACGTAGTGTACTGACCCTATCACTGCGAAGACGTTACGAACACGGCCGCCTTGATAAGCATTCAATACGACGGCCTCCGAGCGCAGGGCTAGGTTTGAGATTTGAGATGCACATTGCAGGAAATTGACAATGAAGCGAGATATGAATGGTCATGGGATTGTTCCAAGAGACGGGACACAACCTAATGAACGCGTGAATTCAAAACTGAAGTATTACTGGAGTTCCCGAGTCTGAATTGAAGGCGATAGCACATTATGATAAACCTCAACTCCATCACTAATTACAAACATTATTATCATACCAAACCAAACCAATCTGCTCTACGAATACAATACGTATCATAGAAAATTAGAATAAAAAACAAAAAACACCATACACGCATTCCGCAGTCAAAAACCGAAAGGCAACGAAAGGAAGGAAGGAAGGAAGAAAGTATCCAACATTACATCGTCCAAATACAAGTCCAACGCGCACCAACGTATCACCTCGCAATCTCCTGTGGCTCTTCAATAAAAATTGGATCCACATCCTTCCACTTTACCGCCCCCTTCCCCGGCCTAATCACCACACCCTTGCCTTTCCCCGTCCCCGTCCCATCCACCTTCTCCACCTCCTTCCAAACCCTCTCCCTCTCAACCCAATACTCCAACCTGCCTTCCTCCTCTACGCCACCCGCTCCACCTTGCCCACCCACCCTAACAGGCGCCCAAACCCTCTCCCCCGTATCCCCATCCGTCTTCGGCATAAACCACCTTGGCCTATGTTCCTTCACAACCCCCTCCTCCCTCCTCTTCCTAATCCCCCTCTGTTTCTCCTCTTGCATCCCCTTCAAATCATTCGCTAATTCATATTTGCCCAGCTCAAACGCCCTTTGATCAGGTCTCAGTCTACAATCCGTTGGACATAGGTAGGGTTTGAGTGTAGGTGGACATGCGTTGAGGGATATTGCGAACGGAGTTAGGTTGAATGGTGATCCAGGGGTTTTGTCAGAGTTTCGCCAGAGGAGAATGTATTCGGGTTGGTAGAGTTGTTGTTGAGCCGACGACGAGGAGGAAGAGGAAGAGGGTAAGTTGATATCAGGGTTAAGGAACCCAGACCCCTTCCCCACTTGTCTCGCAACAAGCTGCGAATTCCATCTTCCCGCAATCTCATAAGCAACCTTCCCAGACGCTTCCAAAACTTGTCCCGATATCTCAAACGCGTCTTTCCCTCTCCACCCCCTAGGTTTGAATGTCAAGATGCATTGATCACCCGTTCGATGATTCGTGACCTATAATCCAATAAAACACAGCGTATACCCAAATCAATTAGCGCCTTCAAAGCAATGATGCGAGATAACACAAGACGTACCACCATATCACCATAATGATCAATAGTCGGACTCCCCAAAATAAATCCCGAAACATTCGTAGTAACCTTCTTCCAACTATAATGTTCAACCACCTTCCCTTCCCCTCCTCTCTCGTTTGCTTTCGGATACTTGGGACCCCATGCAGCAGGTATCAGTAGATCCGCATGTGCGATACCCGTAGGTCTAATCTCGAATGATTTGCCCATAAACTTGTTCTGTGCATCGACCTAGATAGTTTTATATGCGTTAGCTCAAGGTAAAAGCGGTTAAAACGACGTAGCTACGTACCTCCCCGTAATAATGCCAAGTGGGTGATTCCGCCCAACATGCCGATATAGGTGGATGATGACTGACTTGTTCCGAAAGATAACAATATTGTCTGTCGAATCTGACATATTCGAACGTTTCGCTCTATAGTGAGGGGTGCATAGTCAGTAAACGCGCATATACCCACACATAGGACAAAATAGGATAAGACGACGCCGCCCACAGGACAACGCATATCCCCGTAGAACCATCGACCAAAAGAGCAACAGAAAAAGAGCAACAAAACGGAACTCACCAACATCGGATTAAAAGGCTTCGCAATCCTTCCAATCGTAGACGAATAATTCGACATCGCAAAAGCGCCCACATACGCTATCCTCCTCAACGGATCCCTTTCCTTTGCAGCTGCATCCACTGTTATTAAAAAAACGAAGCATTAGCATCACATTCACCGACCAAAAGAGAAAAGAAAAAGCGGGAGAAAAAAATCGAAACGAGTGCCGGGGTTAACCCCCCAAAAAAGCCCTCGCAAAACCCCCAAAGTAAAGTCCAAAATAAGACCACGATACTCACAACACTCAGAAAACTCCATATCCTCCGCCATCCTCTGCAACATACTAGTAGGCTCGTTAAAGAAAACCGGAAACGAAATCTTCGTCAAATCCTTCCCAATACTATTCTTCAATACACTCCATAAGCTGACGCTTGGTCTTTCGTCATGCAGGTCCAACCGGGTTCGTGGATGCATATAGGGGATGTACGGATCCAAGAGGGAAAGGGAGGGAAGAGGGAGGGAGGGAATGGATGAGGAGGTGGATGAGGCGGAGGCGGAGGCGGATAGAGAGGAGGCCATGAGTGACTTGGGGTCGACATTTGAACTTGACGACCCAACGACAAGTCCGCCACCACCATACGCAGTCGAAGCATCATACGAAGGTAACCCCTCCCCTCCCTGATGATCGTCATCATCCTCACATCCACTAGACGTAACGAACGCGCTATTCCTGGGACTCATCGACACCAACGCATCCGAAACCATTAAGTTCGGCAAGTTCCCACTTTCAATCGCATCGAAAAATTCATCTTCTTCATCTGTATCCATTTCCTCCCCATCCTCGGCGGTGGCGGCTCCTTGTGATCCTCCCTGTGCGCCTTTCACACCGACATTGGCAGTAGGCGTAGCTCTAGCAGAAGTCGATGCTGCCCCACCCGCACCCTGTCGAGGAATCGGAATGGCCATCGAAAACGATGACATCCCAGTAGCAGTCGTAGGTGTCGGCTGCGTAATAACCACACCCGGAACTTTCATCCTCCCCGCCTCGTTATTCGCAGAAACCACGACCACAGACTGTAGCGGTGGGTTTGACGGTGACGGAGCTGTAACCACCAACGGCGTCGGTGCAGTCCCTCTCCTCTGCTTAACCGTACTCTGCATCATATCCCAACTTCCCTCTCTCCCCGGGTGTACGTTTTCGGCACCTGCATTACTAGCAGCGGCAGCACCCCCACCAACACCAACACCCTCCGGAACAACAACCAAATCCCCTGAAAAAAGCCTACTCCCTCTCTTCCTACTCCTCCTCCTCAACTCCTTCTCCAATTCCTCACCCTCTTTAACGACTACCCTCAAACTCTCCTCCCAAACACCCTGCCTCCTTCTCTCCTTTTCCATTTTGGATCGCCACGAATCGTCTCGTTGACGAACCATTTGAGTATATTCGGTTAGTGTCGTTTGAACAACGATAAGAGAGTCTTTTAGGGCTTGGATGTGTTGCGGTGATGGTGCTGTCGATGATGATGATGAGGGCGAAGGTGTTATACCCGCCCGAGCGAGTGTATTAACCCCATTAACAGTGGCATTGGCGTTTGGGTTGGCATTGAGGGACCCAGAGGACGACGACGAAGATTGAGAAGGTGACTCAAACGGTACCACCAACCCCTCAACCAACCTCCCCATCAACTCAACCTGCGCCGCAATCGAATTCCCAGCCAACTCGACACTCCCCAAACTCGGTACGTCTTTATCACCCACACTATCCTCTGACATATCATCGTCAACATGTCCAAGATACGAACTGCTTCCTCCTCCGCTGTACCCTCCTCCTGGTCCACCGCCATGATTGGGACCATGACCATGTTCATCATCAGCGTCCTCCCCAGAATGTTGATTCGTCTGACGGTGATGAGATGTATGATGCTGTGATCTCGTCGGACTCCCTCCATTCGAGCCCCCGGACCCCGTCGTCATATATCCCATCTCATTGACACCGCTGGATCCTAAGTCGGTGAGGGAACCAGGATACGATCCCATTCCCAACGCCAACTCCGAAGTTGTAGCTGTAGCTGGCGCAGCCCCCTTGGTTCCCCTTCGACTAAGCATAGTTCCCGTCGAAACGGAAACACTTGACTTGTGTGCCTTCCCAGCTGTCGCGGCCTTTGCTAGATCGTTACTGGTAGCCGAACTGCTGATGCCTGAGGAGGTAGTTGGTCGCGCAGAGGTGCCCGCTCGTCGACCCATAGTTTGAGTTTGGTTCGGGGTTGGGTTTGGAAGCTGATGAACGCTCATCGCAACACCACTCTGATCGCTCTCCGCACTGGGTCTGCGTACACCCCCGTCGGTATCACCCCCTCCACTCGCACTCCCTCCCGCTCCTCCTCCCCCGTTGGAAACACCAACAAACCCCTCCCTCCTGTACCAATCCACATTCTTCTGAATCGCTTGAACCCATCTCGAAGCTTCAACAGGATGATTCGCTTTCATATACCACTTTTGTATACTCTGATGTCCTCTGGACGGTGTCGAGTGGACTTCAAACCTCATTTGGTCTGATGAGGTTGAGGTTTTCAATACGCAAGTGCGCATTGAGATTGATCCTCTGCTTGCGATAGTTTCGTCTTCTTGGTGGCGGTAGTCTACGGAACGTGTCAGTTGATAGGCAAAAGAGGATGGGGGGTAGAGGACGGGACGTACATGATAAAACACCTTGATTGAGGACAAACCACCTCGTATTATACCCTTTCGCGACGTTCGTATACTTGTTCAAATACCCTCTCAACGAAGGAGGTTCCGAAAGTGGTGTTTGACTTTGAATCAAAGTCGTATCATGGTTCGCATCTAGCGTCCGTTCATTCGTTAACTTTCCCTCTCGATAATGACACGCATATAATCACTTACATTGTCTCAAAAACACTCTCACTCGATCATCCTTCCCACTACCCTCATAGGCCGTCTTGCCCTTTCGATTCCTAACAAACACATCCGCGCCGGCTCGTACAGCCAACTCAATCAACCTCAGGTCCTTTCGTTTGGCGGCTTCGTGTAGGAGTGCCAACCCAGACCCATCTTCGAGGTAAGACAAGTTGACGAATTGAACACGGGGTGATTGGAGGAGTTGAATCAACAATGGCGAAGGTTGTTCATTTGGTGGAGAGAGTGTATAACTCCGGAATAAAGACCGGTAAGATGCGTTGAGGAATGAACGGGAATCTAATTGAAAAAAACACCTGGGTTAGCACGAGAACTCCAACACCCAGGTAAAGAAGACGAACCTTCGATAGCACGAACAACTTCCTTCCCCCTAGCAACATCCTTACATTCCCTTCCTTGAATGTCCCTCTTCGTATCATCAATCGATTCTTGTTCCAACAACAGATTGACGACATCAACACGACCAAGTGATGCAGCCAAATGGAGAGCTGTCGTTCCAGATCCGGGTGGATGCACACCATTTGGTGATATCGCCCGATGTGACAGAAGAAGTGCGATTGTTTCAACTGTGGGTCGGGGAGGGGTAGGTCAGTACACCATGATGATGAGAGGACGAACGTGGGTACACAGGTGGGTGGGTGGGTGGATAGAGGACGTACCGGATCCACAACGAATGGCTAGATGGAGAGCGGCAGCACCAGTATCGAAATCTCCTTCACTCGACTTTCTTCTATCCTTCCCAATTTCAGTTAGGAATGGGTGTATCAGTGCCGGATCACCTAGACATCGCTCACTCCGTAAACTCCAACATCCCGCAGTTGGTGCGAAGAAACGTAAAACTCACCACTCCTCAACGCAGATAACAATTTGACTTGATACAATGGTTCATTCGAACCTACGTCCATCACCATGAGATTAGTTCATCACCACGAGTCCAGGTGCGACCTGGAAGATAAAATACGTACTTGATTCTGGATTCAGGGACGACGACGAGGGCGAGCCCGACGACATTTTAGCTTCAAAATAACCTCTACTTTCCCCTTGTTCTCCTTGTGTGTGGCCTAGATCGGTATAAGCGTCCTTCTGGTCCTTGCTATGTCACCCTTTCTTCAATTCTTCCTCTTCCGTCCGAGAACTATCCGAATCTTCGTATGTGTCTTGGTGCTAACGAACTTCAAGAAAATCACCGCTTGACCTCCCAGATTAACGACCAAAGGAATAGGGTAGAAAGAAAGTCGAGAGAAAAAGGAGGAGGAGTGGAGTGGAGAGGAGAGGAGAGGAAGTGGGAGCGGGATAGATGGGAGGAACACTAACGTCACAGAGGGTTGTTTAGCGCACAATAAACTTTGGGGTTTGATGAGACGCTATGATCGAGTCCACGTGGCGCCCACGCCTCCCAAGCACCCCTTTTCCGGAAGTGCCGTCGCTTGGCTTGCTTGCCTCGAGGTCAACTCGGCCCTCTCAATTGCAAAAATTCACGAGCTTTCCACCCATTTCAAACGACCAAGTCAGTCTCGGATTCCACCTTGTCACTCCGCCCGTTGACTCAAACGTCGATCGCCCCAATTTGCTTTCACCTTCACACCGGGTATGCAAGAACTTCCTCACCGAAATGAATACCAAACTGCCACCGCCACCGCCACCGAACCTGACACCGACAATACTGTCAGTGTCATTGACTCTGAGTGTGAGTTTGACAGTGAGACGATCGACAAAAAAGCACCACGATTCATTCAACCGAAGACCAACACGCCTCGGATTCGAACCAAGTCACTTCCAGACGCCTCTTCTCGGTGCATCTCATGGGTATCCATTCTACCATCGTAGTCCTTTGTTCCTGCTTCAAGCCTCTCTGATTCCAGTTTGTCCTCCACTTCTCAACTCTGGAGCGTCCTCACCGAGATACCCATCGTCCCAACCGCCATCGAGTCCAACCATGATACTGGAACTTATGATACATCCGACAAAAACGTCCCAATGAAAAAAAAACATTCATCAACAAGGTGCAAGACCAACTGCTCGGATTTGAACCAAGTCACTCAGAGTCGTCAATGCACTGCTCTAGATCTTCTCAGTGTGTGTCCACTACACCACCATGGCCCGTCTGGTCTTCCTTCAACTTCGATTATCCAACCAAATCTCAATCAATGACTCGGATATCGATTCCACCTTTTCCTCCGCTTGCAATTGCATTTGTTCTCATAAAATAGAATGAATTTGAACACCCAAGAACGTAGTACTCACCGCCGCCGAACCCGACATCAACCACGATACCAGAGTCTGACCAAAAAAAATCCGGACAACCAAGCAAGGCAACAGCCTTGGATTCGAACCAAGTCACCTTTAAACACTCTAGATCATGTCGAGGTGTGTGTCCACCACACCACCATGGCCCGTCCGGTCTTCCTTCAATTTCAACTTCAATCACTCGGTCGACGTCTCGGATATCGATTCCACCTCGTCCTTCCGTCCATTTTCCATCATAAGATAGAACCCCCACCGAATTCGAATACCCACACATCCTCACCAGCCATTGCAGCTACCTTCGTCCCCACATTAACCACGATACCAGGGTTTGTGAGGCGTCGGACAAAAAAAGACCGAGTGTCACAATCGAGCCCAAAGACCAACCGCCTTGGATTCGAAACAAGTCACTTTCGTCACATCTTATGGGTATCCACTACACCATCGTGGTCCGTTCCTCCTGCCTAATTCCCCACTTCATCTTCGGCCATTTGACCTATCCCACTTCTCAACCGACCTCCGAGTCCCAGCCAGCACACAACTGGTACCCCCCCCGAGCCAAAAAAAACAGATGCTCTCGGGATCCGATTCTGATTCTGAATCCTGAACCCGATTATCATACTAACCTGTGAATTACACCTTAAAGCGAGGCGTTCGACAAAAATAAAACCATATGAAGCGACACACCACCACCTCGGATTCGAACCAAGTCACTTTCGGATGCGCCTCTTGCATCTCGTGGGTATCCGCTACACCACGCGGTGATAGACTCTGCATACGACTTTACTGCATTCTTCACAGTACCTATTCATCATCTTCTCATCACTAATTTCACCAACCCACCATAGATCTCGACTCGATATACCCTTCGCGATTACGCTTTCCTCCAAGTCAATCAAAATAATGGCCAAGATCGCACTCTGCGGCAAACACTGGCAATATTAGGCATGGCGTCGCTGACGAGCAACAAAAAGGTTCTCTTTTCCAGAATCAAACGCCTTGGATTCGAACCAAGTCACTTATCGACGTACTGGCTATCAGCACATCTCGTGGGTGTCCACTACACCACCGTTGTTATCCAAGCTGTCACGCCACATTCTTCATGTCCCCATTTCATCATCGCGCCATCCGTCAATTTATCTTCATATCAACTTCAAATCGACAAAGAACGTATTCACTAAGTTTATAGGACCACGCCTTGGATTCGAACCAAGTCACTGCAATAGATCTTCACACTCATCATATCTCAACTCATGGGTGTCCATCACATCTACAGGATCATGGTAACGATAAATTCCTCGTACCAGGCCGTACTCACTACCCCTCATCTCGAACATGTGCAGATTCGAACACCAACTCAGCCATTTCCCGACAATTGCGATTGTCACTGCCTTGAGCCTCAATCGCGCCCCCAAGTTATTCAGTCGAAAAGAGTCGAAAAAAAAGGGCTAACATCTTACCCAAGTTCTACAAATCAAACACCTTGGATTCGAACCAAGTCACTTTTAGATGCACCTGCCGCATCCGAGTCTCGTGGGTGTCCGGTTACACCATCGTGGTTATACACGGGACCATCCACGTCCTTCAAAACCCCGATTTTTGACAATCCGAAGGGAATTGAGACTCTTCCGCTACAATAAGTAACAGACTTGCTGATGATTCCGCTCCCAGGTTAGGCGCCGGCATCACGGATCAAAACGTAGCTTCAAGGCAAGAAAAAATCCTCCCGCATCAGTGATGTGTATAGACTAAACCTTGGATTCGAACCAAGTCACTCGGAGATGCTTCCCTCACATCTTGGTGTGGGCGTCCGCTTCGCCATCTGGCCTCATAGACGCTCACTCCACGTTCCTCAATGTACCGTACGATCGTCGATCGCGATGTGTATGCGTCATCGAACAATGTCGAAGCACTCTAGGTCGTCTACGTCCTATCGATGGCCTGTATACCAACCCAGGAGAAATTCCATTGCATCCCCCCCGTCTACATTCGACCGGCAAGTTCTCTCTTCGATTGACAAGCTTAACGTTGTAAACCCTCCTACGAACAATAAGCTAGCCCAGCCGTTATACCAAAATACTAAGTCCGTGCCAACAATTAACAAAGTTTAGGGAATATGAAGAACATCACTCACCGCCAGATGGTAAGCATTAATGCCGGACGAAGGGATCGAAGTCGAACATGTTATGTCCTCTCCTCCATTATTACATTGTCGAACTGTGAAAGGGGAAGATGGTTCCAAATATTGCCAATACTCGACACCTATTAGGGAATTCAACCAGAGGATCAACCCGGCGCACTCGCTATGCTGTGTTACACGTACCATGGTGCCGATACCCAACTGTTATCGGTATCATAGTTGGGGCTCTACAAGTCAACACGTTAGTCAAGTCTTGGCTTGCGTAGGGAAAACGACTGACCCATCCAGAGTGTGAACACCTGCGTAATTATCATCAGATCGTTAGAATTCCAATACCAAATCAGGACCCACCTCGAAATATATTCTTCGAGCCCAATTGCTGGTTCACAAAATCAGCGTAAACCGAATTCCCCGTTCTAACAATATGGTCAATGTGCGATCAAGATCCAATATATCGTTACACACCTTGGTTGACCATAAGTAAACATCCTCACTGTCACATTTTGGAAGTTCTGCTTCAACGAGATAGCCGCGATACTCGACAAGGTACCTATAAGTTGCGATCAAGTATGTAGAAAGGGGATTGGTGGACAAACTCACCACCAAGAGAATGTCCAGTTGTCGCAATCGAATAACCAGGATACTCCTCCAATCCTTCTCGAATCGTATCAATCACGTCCGTTGCAACCGAATTCCACCTGACGTCCACCATGAGTACCTTGAGTGAACAAGTCTCAACCTTTTAGGAAACTTACGCAGCCAACCATCCCGTATGAACCGAAGCACCCGCTAAATCGCAGGTCGGTACCATCCAGCGTACAGCAAACGTACTACATACCTGGCGCATTAACACCCGTCGAAACAAATTTCGTCAACGCCAAACTCGCATCAATCCACCAATCAGTAGCTGTCGTGCTTCCCCTGAAAGCAGCTACGAATTCCTTTCGTTTGTCGTCTCGTACTATGAACCCTTGAGTGTCTGTTACGGGGTCGTGGATCTGGATATGCCATGATCAAATGTCAACGTCGGGAAAGACGAAAGAGAACGGGGCAGAGAAAGAGAGGTATAAGAGACTCGGAGTACACACCCGTGTAATCAATGTATTTCCGTTGGGTTTTGAGCACGTCGAGACATACGTGGACGATGCGTCTGCAGGACAAGTTCGACAATTAAATCCACAATCGACATGACCTCAGAAGGCACTCACATCGAAAGTAATACACTAAATCGTCGTACACCGCTAAAAAAAATCAATCCCCAAATAGTCAGACCCAGTCGGAGACCATCACAAAAAGCAGCCAAAGAAAACACTCACAAGTCGATATAGCCGCTGCCCTTTTATCCACATCCACACCCGACTCACCAGCTGGACGACCAGAAACCGTAGCCGGCAATAGGGAAAGGATGCATGCCCCAAGTTGAATACCCAGAAGCTTCATGGCGCAACTTCAACTTTCAACGTCCTACTACGCCGCCCAGCAGTGGTTTTGTATTCGACGAAATATCGGAATCAGAACCATTTGAGGGGATTTGAGAATGTTGAACAACGAGGTTCGTCTATCCTTCTGACACTAGGAAGAATTCCAAGCTAGTGTCATCTGACGAACAGCACAAGTTCAGAAGGAAGTGGACATGATGTGCATTGGCAAGGGATCTAGCCGGTCCGGGTCCTCATTTTGGCCCGGAGAAACCTCGGTGTCAAAAAGAAATACGCCAAAAAGAAATATAGTACTCGTCGTTGATCAAGACAACTACACGTACAGTACATAGCATACATATTCAAACCATTCGTATTCGTGCTCCTACGAATTCATAGCATCCTGACCTGCTCATCGTCAAACCCTCTCAAAAACATACAAATAAGCCAACTTCTTCAACTCATGTACACCCTCCTTATCCGCCTTAACCACCTTCTCATCATTAAAGAAAATCCACCCATCTTCAAAGTTTATATGCGCCACATAATGTCCAGAATGGACTGAAGGTCCTTTGTGTGAAATAAAGGCTTTCAACTTGTATTTGACCGGAACGTCTTTGGTTCCAGGTATCGATGTTTCAGGGGGTGCGGCAGCGGTCGAGGAGTCACCTGAACCTGCAGAAGCACTGGTAGGCTCGTCGCCCATATCATCTGGATGGCTGAATAACCACTCGACGGCACGCTCGGGGTCGGAATCCTAGCCGAATGTGAGTTCATGCTCGATAAAGAAACACAAGAACTAACCGTTTCGCGCAGTGCTTTCTTTGCTTGAGCCTGCGTAAATCCCATATCGCTCAACATCGCAACAGTTTCCGGTGACGGTTCAGGTTTACCATCGCTCTTCTTCGAATGAGCGCCAAAGTCAATCGGTGTATCGATGTCTAGTATTCAGAGGTAAATCAGAAGGCGCGTCATACGTAGAGGGAATGAGAACAGACCTGGATCCTCCATATGTTGGAACAACCAGTTCATCGCGACGTCTGGATCGTTGGTATTGCCCGTTGCTAATAGTGCCTTTTGTCCCCGAACACGAGGGAAGCCCATACCCTCCAGCATACCCAATACTTCTTCGTTGAATTCGGGCACTTGAGCCGCTAACCATTGTGCGTCAGCACATGATACAACAAATTGAGGTAAGCATACCTGGAGCCGAATCATTTGGCAATTCCACTTCGTCCAGACGGAGACCTTTTCCGAAATGCTTCTCAGTGAACTCCAGCACGTCATCCTCTGGTAAGTGGACAGGAATATCTACAAAAGGAGGCGCATATATTCAGCTTCAAGAACCGGACAATCATATGACACATACCCAGTTTGTGCGGTACCCAATCCACCAGATGGAACTTCTTCGTTTGCACGATAAGGGTTGCTGGGAACGTTGCGAATTTAGTTCGCCTGGTACGATATCAGTCGAGAGTTGGGCGAGTAAGAGAATAAGATACTTACTTGATGGCGATTGTGTTCTTCTGACAAGAAGGACACGAATATTCCAACGCCTCTGAACCAAGTAAAGCCTCTAGACAATCCCAGAACTTGACCTCTTCGTAAAGTGGCTTTCCATCCTCGGTCTTGCCTTTCTCTGTCGCGGGCACAGCAACGCTAACGGTGTCCGCCCCATCAACTCGGTACCGGACCTTGTGACATTCATTGCATTGGAGCCGTTGTTCCACTCCGTACGAAAAGAGAACGGTCGGGTCTAAATAGCCTGATTAGCCCCAAATCCCAACGAAACATGAAGAATAAATTCACCTATGTCTGATCGGTCCTTAAACTTATGCATATCCCTCCTCAACACCGTGATCAAATGTGAGAAGAACTCCTCCGAGTCCTGCTGCTTCATCGTTGAAAACTCTGGGTGACCTTTCCCAATCAAGGCTTTGAAACTTGAAGGCCGTATACCCGCCTGGAAGATTGGGATTGGCGAGTCTTGAGGCAAAGTTATATAGCTGGGAGGAGAAAAGTTGGACGGATGCGAATAGCGACCACTCAAGAGCCCATCAGCGATTTTGTGCATTTGACACTCGACACAGTCGGCGGGGAGGGGTACGGTGCAGGCGACGGCGTGGTTCTTAGCAAGTTCGCCGTACCGGGTTTGGAAGGAAGGAAGAGAGAAAAGGACTTGAAGAACTGAAGCCATATAGCAACTGCACCTATTAGTAGACGAAGTGTAAGATAACGTCGGACATACCTGTTGCCTAGATTCGCTAGGCCAGTCAAACCTGGACCGAAAACAGGTTCAAGCGCCTTCCCATCGTCTCCTGTTAGTGAAAATTCGTAGTTCATGTTTTGTTCGATTTGCTAGGTATCATTCAGAAACTGTCACGCGTCATTGGGAGGATAATTACTAGTTCGGTCATGCTCTTTTCCGTCTTGACCTGCTTCGCAACGTTTATACCAAACGTCGAGAGATGTACTGCAAGTTCGGGATCAAGTTTTGTGTCATCGCAGCTATAACAGTAGATATCTGCGCCCTTGAGCAAAATGAAGGTCGAAACGAAGCTTGTCACATACCTGCATTCCCTTCTGGTGTAATAGTGCCCAGTTTCACCGCAGCACCATGACCCGTCTCATTGAAATGGGCAAGTGCATGACTGTTGCCGGGAAGACCACCAAACTGCTGACGCCCACACCCAAGGGATCCACAAGTCAAACATAGCCACAAATTTTCCTTCAAATCACAACTCGCGCAGTGGGCCAAACCTAAACCGGAGTCAACGAAGCAAATGTGGACATATGCGCCACCGAACGCACCTGATGGCGGAATATGCCCAGTAGCAAATTGTTCCAACGTAAGGGTATGCTCGCAAGGTAAGAATTCCTCCTCCCATGCTTTAACCTCTGATTGACGCGCTGACGACATCGCTTGCATCACTTCTTGGACAAGGGATACGACCTGCAGTTCGTCAGCAAAGAACATCTTCCAGTTGTCACAACCCACCTGTCCATTCTCAACCGCAGTCGGTATCTCTCGCCCATGATCATTTTCACAGCTCCAGCATTTGACAACGGTCGTATGGTCGTACTTGTCCTCTTCGCGTTCCTCCGCGATTGCCAACTTGGTCATCTTTGCTGGCGGTTCCTCTCCATCCACCTGGATATATGGTCGTCAAAAACGCGTCCCACTAGAAGCAATGTCTCAACTGACGCGTTCCTTGGATGGCTTTGCTTTCCGCTTGACGTTCAAGGTGAATGTGTGACCAGTTTTCTCAACATGCGTTCTTGCATGGTGTCGATCCGTATCAAGACATCCACCGTTGAAGCACGTTAGGCAGACGTCCACGCCCGATGGTGAGTCCTAATGAAACCAGCGGTGGCGTTAATCACCTATCAGCGAGATGTGAATCGATTGACCTGATTATCGAAGCATTGCGTGCATTCTTCTCTGTGCACAGACTGAGATAACTTGGGGGCCTGAAGATGGGACAGTTGTGGGAGATGGATGCAGGTCGCCATCGGTGACGATGAGGAGCGCTTAGGGGCAGGGTGGACGCGTCCTGAAAATTGGGATACGGAACCAAATACGGTCGGATCGGAAGCCGTCCAAAAGTAGGAGGAGTGACGTGACTGCAAATTTCTCGCGTGGTGTCACATTTTATCGCGTTCGCAAAGATTTCATCCGTTATCCTCTTGTCCTCGTCCCCCTCCCTTCCTCTCCCAAAATGCCGCCCAAATCCACGCCCAAGCCCACTACAAATGGAGTCGCCACGCCGCCCGTTCAGAACGAGGAAATAAAAGAGGAAACGACGTCAATTCCACCCGTCGTCGGCATCAACTTTGGCAATTCATATGCCTCCATCGCCGTGTTCACAAAGGTATGTCCGATTGGAAATTCATGTGGATTTATGCTGATAATTGATCTTGTTTGATAGGAAGGGCTAGCAGAGTGCATAGCCAACGAGGACGGTGAACGTCAAATCGCTTGTGCAATCGCATTCCATGGGGAGGAGACGGTGCGTCATCCTGGCGCGTTTCTTCGCGATATGCGGTTTTCATCGATATCACTCAGTACATTGGCAATCCAGCCAAACATCACCTCGTGAAAAACGCCAAAAATACCATCATCGGTTTTCGCAATCTGCTGGGAAAGAAGTGCGTTTTTCTGACATGCTTTTTGGCTAGAGTCCCCATTCATACGTTCTAGATTCTCTGAAATTTCACAGTCAGAACCCACGACGTCTGCCCCCGTGATACAGCACCCGGATATACCAGATGAACCCGCATACAAGGTCCAGGTGCTCCAGCCAGCACCATCTCCGCTCCCTGCAAGCGCTATCCCCTCTCATCTCGCTACACCTGCTGCCTCCCATGCCCCCACACCTCGCTCGGAGCCAGTTCCCGCTGAGCGTATCTTAAGCGTATCTGACGTCACCACCCTGTTCATCAAGTCTCTCATCCAGTCTGCCGCAGATTTCTTGGGCAAGAAGATCCAGGGTACCGTCATCACAGTCCCTTCATGGTTCTCAGACACACAAAGACGCGCTTTGGAAAAGGCAGCTACAAACGCGGGTGTCGAAGTGTTACAATTATTGGACGAAGCGGGAGCAGCTGCTGGCGTGACTTCAGCTTCGTCCTGGACCAATAGCTCTCAGGCTGACCGTACCCAACTCCTCGTCGACGTCGGCGCCTCCTCCGTTTCCCTTTCCCTCCTCTCCATCCGTGAAGGGCTCGCATACAGTCTTGCATCATCGTCAACCCCAGGTGTTGGTGGCGACCAAATCGACGACAAGATTATCAAATTCTTCGCTACCGAATTCACCAAAAAGACAAAAACGCCTCTCACCATTCCTGCCGCAGACCCCCAAGATAAGCGCGCAGACGCTAAGCTCAGGCTCGCCATTGAGCATACAAAACGCACCATTAGCGCTTCACCTGGCGCTGCCACCTGTTCCGTCGAGTCGTTGAAGGATGGGATAGACTTTACAGGTACCATCAACCGAATGCGGTTCGATTTGGTCGCAAAACCCGTTTACAATGCCGTTGCTGCCGCAGTGACGGACTTGCTGGCTCTAGCAACGGTAGACGCCCACCATGTGGACGAAGTCGTGTATGTCGGAGGGACGACATGTTTACCTGGGTTGGATGAACAAATCCTTGTAGCTTGTGGGTTCAAGGAGGACGTTAGCACACCGTTTGCTGCGGGAACGGTGGTTGGTGGTGGTATTGGTGATCCTACGACCATTCTGGCCAGGGGATGTGCGATCCAGGCCGCACTTCTTTCGACGTTGGGTGATGACAATCAGTTGAGAGAAGCGTTCGAACATGGGCCGGCTGCGTTGAATAATGTCGCAGCTACAAGCAAGACGATTGGTCTTTTGTTCCCTGACCCGACGGAGGAAGAATTGGGTGGGACTTGGCTCCCCGTAGTTCTCAAAGAGACGCCCGTCCCTGCGAGGAGAACTATCCGGTTTGATGTTCAGTTGAAGGAGAGTACGAAGAAGGTTGCGTTTGAAGTTTGGGAGGCGACGGAGAGCTTCCATCTCGAGAAGCCACCTAAACTCGAGCGGACCGACGATGACGATGATGATGACGAGGAGGAGGAGGAAGATGAGGTGAAGGTGGATACTGTTGAGAAGAATACGTTGTTGGGTGTCGGAGAGTTTGTGTCGACGTTGGGGATTCAGATTAAAGGGAAGAGTAAGGATGCGGGCAAGTGGATAGCGACGGTGGAAGCCCAAGTCATTGTTGGCGTCGATGGGGCTTTGGTTGTGAGCGTCAAGGAGATTGGCGATAATGGTGCTGGTGTAACGGTGAAAGTACCTGCCGCTTCGTGAGGTCCTTCGTTCTGTTGTACATAATGTGTTACAGTGTGTAGAGTAATGATGTTGTGTCGATATGTTTTACACTACTGGTACTCGCTCTGTTGTTGTAGTCTATGATGTAGACGTCCCCCCGCAATCCGTACATACCTTGTTCAATTAGACTATGTCGATATTGAATGTATCTTTCCTGTCCAGTTCTATCTGCGTACCTGGGGTCGATTGTAAGATAAAATGGTAACGTTGGGCAGCGTAATATAATACAAGTTTATGCTACCTATAGACCGTACCACAGTGCTGGCAAAATGTTGATAGTACAGTTACTGTACACTAACGTTGCAGTGGGGCAGATGACAAAAACCGAAATCATTCGTCTTCCTCCCATTCAATCTGGTTCAACAAATCCCACTTGTCCATCTCCAACATTTCCAATACCAAACACTCCGACCCAACCTGTTCTTGTATTTTATACAAATCATCATCTTCGTCGAGCGTAAGACCGTATATTTTGACCTGCTGGAATGGTGCCCCAACACTCCCAGCATGACCCAAGTGTGATGTTGTCACTCTCTTCGAACCAGCTGGGTCCGGAAATATCGTCGACCCGTCAGAAGGAGAAACGAATCCTTTCGCCATGAGGAGGTTGACGATCGATTCTCCGGATATTCCAGATAATCCACCTTCGAAATGGAGTGTATGGAGATGAGGAACGATGTGACCTCCGGCAATAGCGTCCACAGCGTCCTGATTGATTGTTTCCGGCCACCCACCTGGTACGTGGTTGTTAACCAGATGCGTGAGTTGTGATAAAGCAGGAAGGCAAAGAAAGTCTCGCATTGTGGTGGGGTGTCGGTCTGGTCGACCATAGACTGAAAGCCTAAATTCCGAGAGAGCGATAGTGTCTTTGAGAATGAGGGGTGCTAGGGTGTTCCAAGTATCTGCTGTGAGGGAGAGGACTTTGAGGTTTGGAAGATGCGTATTCTGCATGTTCAGTGTGAGTGCACCGATTCCGGTACAGATATCGAGAGTATGAAGAGAGGGGATTTTGATACGGGGTAACACAGGAGCGGCTCCCAGGTTTCCCCACTGTCTGCATGGCAGCTAGCAAGGTCATGGGACTATCTGCTTCGAGACTGGCTTTACAATATTGCAAGCATCTAGTCTGACAGAGAGTTTGTAAGAATATGCTGGCCGGAATCGGCCCCGCTTCGAAATGTGTTATACGAGACCAGTCTATTTGAAACTGGGTGTGGCTGGTGATGTGAAAGTCGGAGAAGTTCAATGAGGATTTGAACTTCCGAAGGCGAGGGGTGTTATTCAACAAGGCGTACTGGGGAGAAACCGGAAGGGGTCGGACAAGGTACCGAGTAGGCGCACGTGTTGAAGTGGCAATGTTGAGAGTGAAGTCTTCAAGCAACGGGAAATCTACTTCTTGCTTTAATAAAGCAAACGAGTGGCGATAATATGAGGGTAAGGTGATATGGAGATCTCGAATCTTTGGAGAGTTGGGGATTATGATGTCTTTGAGCAGATTGAATTTATTATTGGCGTACACCCATTGCGGGAGGCCTGGATCCTGAGATACAGGCTGCATGCGAACGGAGTTCCGCATGAAAGGTTGATTCAATCGTGGAAAGTAAGAAGGATTGGCTTCAACGTCTGGACGCAAATCAAGCGGGATGGCGACAATCGATAGAGGCATGTTCCTGGCTCGAGAAATCCAGTCCTGGATGAAAGACTGTGTCTCTTGTCTTTCGTTCTTGTCGGCAGAAAGATAGATCGCACACTTCAAGTCCTGCCAGATTTTGGGAGTAGCAAACGCGACCGCGCGCCACCTGGAACAGACCTGGGTCAACTGCATCGGCGCGACTGTCCTTGAAAACGGAATGCATATGGGCGGTTCCGTTGACTTTGTCCAACAAAAGATACGTTGGAGTATCTCGTTTGGAACCTGCTTCCATGGAGCGAATGCAGCTTGGTAGAACAAAGTTGTCTCCACGAGTTCCGCCTGTTCTGCGGTCAAAGTTGTAAGCTGTGCTTCCACCTGGACAGCCCTGGACCTAATCTCCTCGAAACTCTGTTGGAAATTGTGGCGCTCAGTGCCGGGGATCTCGGTATTTGCAGGAATACCGAACTTGTGTTGGAGAGACATGCAAGAAGTTGAGAGTGCGACCACGCTGAGCTTTGGTATTGGTGTTTGTGTCAAATTCGGCATTCTCCGTCGCCTGAATTAGTATCCCAATCGTCACTTTGCTCACTTATAGTATGTATAACTTATAGTCAAATAGAATGACAAGAAATCACGATATTGAACACAAGAACACAAGGAGCCAATCCAAGATTACTTATTCGTCCGCATTCCAATCGATCTGCTGCATCCTCTCCCATTGATCGACATCCGACACTTCCATAGTAAACCGATCCGTCCCAACCAATTCTTGTATCTTCATCAAAGCGGGGTCCATCATGTAACTGAGCTTGCATCGGCACAGCTTAACCTTCTGGAATGGTGCTGCAGCTTCCTCTGCTGGTCTGGTCGATTTCTGCCCAACATCTGGGTATATGACCGACGCCGACTCGAGCTGGTCCGTATTACCACCAGAAACAAATCCTTTGGCCGTGAGGAGGCGGATAAGTGATGCATATAGTAAATGTCCTTCAAATTGGAACGTATGAAGTTCTGGCATAAGTCGTCCTTCCGCTATAGCTTCTAGCGTATGTGGATCTATCGTCTCGTCAGTTGTCGGACCGAAGAAACGCGTATTCATTTGAATGGTGAGGTGGGTGAGCTGCGACAACGCAGGATCCCTGAGAGCGTTTTTGAGAACGTCGCGTTGTCGGGGACTTTGAATCTTGAGATGGAATTCTGAGAGAAAGACGGTGGTCCTGAAGAGCAACCTGGAGAAAGTGTACCAGTCATCCGATGCGAGTGAAAGGACTTTGAGGTTGGGGAATTCCAAGGTATCGAGTGGTCGGTTGGCTGGAAGTATGGAGCGGCGGGGACCCGTTGTGAGATCGAGTGTATGAAGGGAAGGAACGTGGATAAAATGTGGGTTTGGTGCGGGAGCTCCGGGCATATTTGGAACGCCGGCCACGTTTACTAGGACGTTCTGGATGTTTTGAAGGAGATTTTGAAGATTTCCAGGAAGGAAGTTTAGGTTATTCGGGAGGTTTGGAGGTGCCGGTACGTTTGGAACATTGGCCACGTTTGGAAGTAAGTTTGGGACATTGGCGACATTCAGAGCCACGACCGGAATGTTTGCGACATTTGGCATAGCGTTCGGTTGCGGTGGATTGATTGGATTGAGTGGTAGTAAGTCGAGACCATCGAGAGTTGCTTTACAATATTGCAAAGACGTCATTTTGCCTAGGATCTGCACGAAGTCATTCGGTGAAATTCTTGCCGTTTCGAAGTGAGTGAGGTGGGACCAGTCGACAAAAATTTGAGCGAGGTTGTCCACCTGAAATGACCCAAATCTAAGTTTTCGGAGGCGAGGTGTGTTTTCTAGGAAAATATATCTGGGAGGGGGCGCCAAGAACGAAGTATGGGCGAGGTCATTGTTGAAATTGAGGACGACATCTTCGAGCAATGGGAAGTCCACGGTTTCCTGTAGAAGCGCAACTGTATGACGGTAATATGGAGGGAAGGTGATGTGGAGATCTCGAATTCGGGGTGCATCATGGATGATGACGTCCTTGACCAGATTGAATTTGTCACCCATAAGTAACCACGGATGGAACGGAGCATCCGTTCCCGTAGGGCCATGCAGAATCAGGTCTCTGGACCCAATTGGCGGAATTCCAGGTCCTAGATCGAGCGGAACCCCAACGATGGACAAAGGAAGATATGCAGCCCGAGAAAGCCAGCTCTGAATGAATGCGATAGTTTCCTGTCGTTCATATTTGTCAGGATGGAGATATACCGCGCATTTCAAACCCTGCCAGATCGCGGGCGTATCATGCGCCACCGCCCTCCACTTCGAGCAAACCTGCGTCAATTGCATAGGCGCAACCGTCTTAGAAAACGGAACACATGTAGGTGGTTCCGCCGGCCTCGTCCGATAGAAGATACGTTGGAGCACCTCGTCTGGGATCTGCTTCCATGGAGCGAGTGCAGCTTCGTATACCAAAATGGCCTGGACGAGTTCTGCGTGTTCTGCCGTCAAAGCGACGAGCTGTGCTTCTAATTCGGCAGCCTTCAAGCGAGTTTTCTCCCATTGAAGACGAATTTCGTGGCGAGGGGCGTTGAGAATGTCAGCAAGGACTTTGTGGGCGGCCATGAGGTTCAAGGTTAAGGTTGAAAAAGACGTATCCGCATCAGTGCTCTTCCACGTGGAAAATCGGAACCCTGTACTCAATATGCCGACCCTCGGTCTCCATTCAATTTCCCCCAGCGTTATCAAGTTGATTAGTGTAATTTTTTTCCCGTAGCACTTGTTTACTTTGAGGGGTGATAGTAAATATGCTTCCCATAATCTTATTGTTTGCTTTGAGAGCTGATGGCAAACACGCCTTGGAATTGGCATCAATTGGGCATCAATCAAGTCCCTCAGCGCGACGATCCCAACACACAATCGTTCTTAATCATGCAAATCCCAGCAGAATTGGTATCCTTGATAATCGACAACGTGATTGAGTGCTGCTCACCTCCCGAGATGTCCGCTACCCTTCGAGCCTGTTGCCTCGTCGACCATGTCTGGTGCGCTATTGCCCAGCCATATATCTATTCTAGATTCACCCGATATAAGCAAGAATATCGGAATACACCCTTCATTCAGACGCTACTAGGCTCGAAGCACCTCCAGAGCCTCACGAAGGCCTTATGGATCGACGAAAATTGGTTCATCGAGAATGGACCAGAGAAGGACCTACTCTTTAAGCTTCTTCCACAACTTCATACGTTAGGGATCTGGGCGTCGGGATGCAGCAGATTGGAGGACTTACAATCACTTGAACGTGTGGTCATCTCCACCGCGCGCCTTACTGCCCTACACTTGCAGTCTCTCGACATGTTTCCTATTGGCCTATTCTATGATTGGGTTGCCCTCGAGGAACTCCAGATCAATAACACAACACTTGCTGGCTTCTCACAAAGTACAGGAAAGCCCAATGAATCATACCCGATTTTACATCGCCGTCCCCAGATCAGACTTCTTCGAATGGAGTTCAACCGCTCAACCGAGCTAAGGAGTCTAGCTTGGTTGAAGCATCCCGACTGTGCTTTAGATTTTTCGTCAATCAAAACACTTCATCTTGATTGGCAGATATCATCCAAGGCCTTTTACGAGGGTGATCTCCTCAAAGAATTCACGAGTTTCTGTGCTCGAACGGTCGAAGATATTCTTATCCAACCGGACCCAGGTCAGCCTCTGTCAACGAGTCAATTCGTGGTTGTTGACATCATCTTTTTTGTTCCATCATGTTGTAGGAGAATGGGTCGATGCAGGGCTCGTTCAAAGACTTACACAGATTCGTGTTCTGAGGTTTCAATGCTCCGAGGACGCGCCTGAAATTCTCGACGTTATACCTTGGATGACGGCCTTCCTTTCGACCCTCCCTCACCCTGAAATCCTGGAAGACCTCTGGATCCCAGGACTCTTACCCAAACAGCCTGAGGGCTTGGAAGGGAAAAATGATGATAAGGAGTCACTGGAAGCGTATCGAGATCTGGCGTCTCTGCTGGCTTCGGCGAAGTTCGACAACATCCGGAATTTGTGGATCGTCACCTTTGAAGAACACTTGAAGCTCAGTAACGAAGGCGCAGATCTAGAACAAGTGTTCCGTCAGTTATTGTTAGGGGTCTACGAAGCCGGTCGGAAAGTCTGTGTTTTGGATTGTGAGTGTCATATATGCAGCTGATTCATTTGATTCTGACACCGTTCAGATGGTCGACTCACGGTGCATGGTTCAGAGACCTGGTTTTATGGTTTGTTGGAGTAGTTCTAAACTCGACATGTACGTCCAGATGGTATCCAACGCATCCACGATTATGGATTGATCATTGACATTGTACAGTTGGCGATCTTAAAGATTTTCCGATAATGCGTACAATATGTACTTGTCAGTGAAATAGAAGAGGAGGGGTTGAGGAGTTTGTGTCGACATGGGGTTAAATTGGTTCTTCCTTCAGGGCCTAGCCAATCGGTTACACTGTAGCTACAATTCCAAACTCAAGAAACTTGAATATCGAAATCCTTAATCTTCGTCCCATCCAATTTGATTGACCAGCCTCCACCTGTCCGTTTCCAACATTTCCATCATAAAATACTCCGACCCAACCTGTTCCACTATCTTCTCCAAATCAGGGTCTTTTCTGAGACCGTAGCGTTTGACTTGCCGAAATGGTACCCTCACACTCCGACTGCGACTCACATGCGATGTTGGAACCACCTTCCTCGGGGAATACGGTCACCCCATCGTCAGGAGAAAGGAACCCTTTGTTAACGAGAAGGTTGATGATTGATCTACTGAGTGTCCCAGACATTCCACCTTCAAGGGAGAAGGTATGAAGATAAGGGACGATATGACCATTCGCGATGGCCTTTATGTTGTCCTCATTGATTATGTTGTGTGTACCGGACTGGTAAATTGCAAGGTGAGTAAGCTGTGATAGAGAAGGAAGGCTGAGGAACTCTTGCAAGGGGTCCTGGCCTGCAGGTTGATGCGAGAGTTGACCCCCAGAGCATGTAAGCCGAAATTCTGAAAGAGCAATTGCGTCTTGAAGGAGCTGCGGGGCAACAACGGTCCAACTGCCTGAATGGAGGGAGAGAACTTTGAGGTTTAGGAGATGTGTATGCATGTTCAGGATGATAGAACCGACACCAGTGTCGAGATCGAGAGTGCGAAGGGAGGGAAGGTTGATATCTACCGCAGGGCCTGTATTTGGGTTCGCCGGGTCGGCATTTCCTCCAAATAAAAAGTCCCGTTGGAGTACCTCGTTGGTAACCTGCTTCCATGGAGCAAGCGCAGCTCGGTGGTGTGATGCGGCTTTCGCGAGTATGGCACGCACAGCCGCTATAGCCTCGATTTGTGCGTCCAACTGGGCGACTTTTGAGTCGATCTCCTCCAGGGCATGTTGGAGTAGGACTCAGGGAGAGCCATAGGTATTGACGTGTTGACGTTGGTGGTCGACCGACTCGAGACCCGCGTCACTGTGAGGGAAAAGATTTGTTGCCACGTGGCAGGACTTCTGCCTTTTCGGTCTTTGTCAAACGCTCGAACATGCATGGGCTGGCGCTCTTTCAACTTTGAGCACCGTAAAGCAGGGTATCACACAGCTTGCGACTAAGGGAAGATTGGTGGGTTGCCCGATTTTGCACAGAATCCAGGGGAGTCACCGGTAATATCGCGCTGACAACCCGCTTTCCCTAGGTTGCGGTGAAATTCGAATGAACAGCCACCCAGAACCACTGTTATTGACGAATTTCGAATATGGCAGTATTTCCTTATTAACCTTAACGCTATGTCGTGATACCACAGTCTAGGTATCCTTGCTACCGAGGAATTCGTACGTCTCATCACTGGCTCTCTTGCTGCTTCACCAGTCTTATGAACATAAGTCTCGAACCCAGCTTTCAGGTAACATCAGATCGATGTTGATTTTGCCAAAGAGGGCTGCCGAATCTTTTCTTTGTCTGAGGATGGCGCCTTCACGTTTATAAACGACAAGGTCGTCAAGTCCATTTGAGGTTCGATTATCCGTAGGTCAACCTCGGAGTTGAGCGGCAAAGACTGACGCGGACGGCCTAGATCTTCAACTCTACCCGACCTTCCAGGTAAGCTCATTCCTCCCACATCATTTTCCAGGAAGAGAAGAATCGTCCCATGAGTTGTCTGCTCAGACCGACATTCACCTACTCCCCGAGGGCTCGCGACATCGCCCTCAGGCTCCACGAAAGTACGAAAGACTTACGATACGACCAATGTCGACTGCCTCCCTTGGCTAGCTCGTATGTCTCGGGCATTTTCGAAACTACGGGCTGCAATCTAGCGACAGCATATATAAAGACTTTATAGTAAAGTCTCTCCATACGACATGGCTTCTCCAACCGATTTTAGATTCACGTGCGTTGTTTCCCTTCCGGCACTTAAGATAATTTTCCTGATCCACCATGGGATATCAGAGCAGGTCCTCAGGTTCGTTGACCTGACCATAATCCTTTTCTTCACTCACTCTTCCGTTTGCCAGCTAATCGGATACTTGCTCAACTCGACCCTTTATGGGGCCCTCACAGTTCAAGTTTGTCCGTATTCGTCTCTGGGCCCAACCTCGCATGATTAACCACTGATTCCCTTCTTCCTCCAGACCTTTATTATATGGCATTTCCCCGAGACCAGCTTCTAACCAAATGTCTTGTTTACGTCCTCTTTCTTCTCGAAACTGTGCAAACGGTCATGATCCTCCGGGATGGTTTCGTGATTTTCGTCGGGGGCTTATCAAATCCTGCTCTCCTTGACAACGTTGAGCTCAACTGGTTTAGCGTTCCGGCATTGACGGGCATCGGTAGGATAATTTACCCTTCATTCGTTTTGCTTCCCTGATAATGAGATAGTTGGGTTCTGCGTACAAATGTTCTTTACTTGTCGAATCTATGCTCTTTCTAGATCATGGTACGTACCGTTCTTCGTTTGCCTGGTGGGTTCCCTTTTTCTCCGAAGTCGATTAGTGCAGTACCTGACTTGGCAACAGCTGTCTCTCGCACCCCTCATAACTGCAATTATGTCTGGGGTACAATCGTTCAAGATGAAGTATATGACAAGAGTCGAAAATGGAAGTCTCCTCCAAATGAATGTAGGTTGGAGCGCTCTGATTTTCCAAGCTTGTGTTCCTTAATTTCGTCCTTAGATATGGCTGATCACTAGTGCGGCCTGTGATCTCACCATTGCGGTCGTCATGACTTACTATGTAGGTCCAACCCTTGATTACCCAGGCCATTCCCAACTGATTATCCACATCTCTCAGCTGTCACGATACAAATCGAATGTACGTAAAACCAAGGCCCTCCTCAGGAAGCTCATGAGACTAACTCTCGAAACGGGATCACTAACTGGTACGTTCGTCGTCATAGTCACGTTTTCTGCTCTTCTATGGACAATTCCTCCTTTTTTTTTACAGCTTCCGTCGCTCTAATCGATGTCGTACTCTTCATGACTGTAAGAGGGAAATACTTATATGTCACCCCATCCATCATTCTCGCCAAACTATATTCAAACACGACACTTGCCATTCTCAATAGCCGGTTCACGATTGCAGGAGGGAGAGATTATCCGCAGGAAACCACTGGTCTCGTGGAAATACAGTTCGCATCTGGACCTCAAACCTCTCTCGGCGGTGGGGGAGCATTTGCGGATAGGATGGCTCAGAGAAGAAGTACCATGACCGATTCTCGTGTCGGAGATCTTGCCATGTAGAACTAAAGTGTCATTATGGGAATGGAGGCTCTTCGAGTCTTGCCTTTGATCGGTGTAGGACGAAGACGAGAGGACGGAATACGGAATGAAGTTGTCAACTAAGAGTACGGCTACAACGCAGTCATGATGATACAAATATGTATGAAATAGAACCAATTCTTTTTCAAACCCGAGTAAAGCTACAAAGTCGCCCAGGTCTTCTGGGCCTCGACCAACGAATCAACCGCATCTTCCACCGTTTTCTTAGGGGTAATCCATTCCTTCATACCCAGGACCTCCCTCGCCCGAGTCGTATCCACAGTTGAAAGATTTCCTGACATGGTAGGGATGTTGTCTGGCGAAGGGGTCTTGAGTCCAGGTCGAGATTTTCTCATATCAGCGGCAGTATCCTTCCACGTATATACGCCGCTGCAAACCAAGAACCTCTTTTGGTCCAGGTCACCACCTTTAGGGACGCGAGGAACTGACACGGCAAGGAGATGGGCTTTGGCAACATCTCTGACGTCGACGACGAAAGGACTCAAGAGAGGCGGGACTTGGCCGTTTATCAGTTTATAGATGGCACC
>ML208586.1:3287-34544 GCA_004369065.1 Pluteus cervinus
TGAATGAGGTGGTACGTTGGAATGGATATTTGGTGCGTACACGTCACGTTCGGTGCTTCCATCGTACCCTCAAACCTTTCGATAGCACCTGCAGAGACACCTTACTAGTGGTCACATAACGAATCCAACGCATCCCATAACATAGTGAGTTAGAACTTGACCCCAGCCCTGTTATCCTCACGTCGTGCACTAGGGATGACTCTAGCGGTAGCATAGGAGCCCATAATCAACCAGGCGGCTTTACCTGAGACTACTCGAGGAAACATCTCTAGTTCTGCCAGCTGCTCGTGCTTTTCGGTACGTTCCTCATGTTTCGTTCTAAAGTTTCATACTCACGCCATAAATTTGATTCTTAGCCTCGGCTTTCGGTGGGCTTTGGGAAAGGTTGACAAACAGCTTAAAGTTTATGGCGACGTTGGTGGTGGGCGCGATTTGATTGTGAGTTTTGAACAGTCTCGTATATCCGCAATGACTGATACATTTTACAATAGAAACGTTTTCCATTGCGACTGGTATGGTATTCCCTCTGAGCATGGCCTACATTCGCCATTCTACTGTTTGCATGCTCCGGTCTACCAATCTAGCTGGTGAGTTCGTATACTCCTTTTTACACCCGTTCATAGTCCTGACCCTTTCGTTTAACCAGCGTCGCCTCAAGGTCTTGAACATGTTTCGCATGAAGTGGAATGTCTTGGGAGGGTAGTTGGAGCGTCTAGGTTTTTTCTGACGCGTCCAACAATTGTTGATCAACTTGCCCGACTGCCTTTCCGCCAAGCGTGATTAGCATCCTACATACGAACTCGAAGTCCAAAAGCGGTAAGTCACTTCCATTTTGCACTGTCCGACGGTCTAGCTGATCGTAGACTCAGGTCTGAATACAATCGGATCACCGCCTGGTTGACTCTGTCGGAAAGCTGTAGCCTCAACGAAGGTGTTTGGTGATACGATCAAAAGTGCGAAGGTTCAAAAGCAGTCGTGGGATCGGGCTGGTGTTACTGTAGGAAAACCTGGATATGGACGAGATGGTCCATTGGTACGGAATTTTCGGTACGTACACGTCGCGGTTCATGTTCTTATTGTACTCACGAAGGGTCTTACTAGCGTAAATCAACGAAACACTGGATTCAACAGACTCTGTTGACCATGGAAGCAGCAAGCTAGCATCTAAAAGTAGCCTCGGTGCATTCCAGTCCGTTCACTAGTGTTTGCGTGACACGGAAGGTTTCTGATGATCGTAACCCGAGGCGTTTGGGTGTAAACAATCCTTCAGGCAGAAACTACTCGAGGGGAACGGCTTTGGTTCGGTCGGCCGCTCGTGCTGTTCTGTAAGTTCCTCACCCTTCACCCTAAAATCTCGTGCTCATACCCTAACTTCGATTCTTAGGCTCATTTTTCCATGCCCAACCAGTCACATCTTCAGGAAAAGTTGACCAAAGTCTCGAATTTATGGCGATGTGAACCTCCCGTTCTATGCGGCGGCGCGTCGGCTGTCCCGTACACTTAGAGGCTTCACCAGACTCAACTGCTGGTGGGTGCGATTTGGTTGTGAGCTTTGGGCGGTCTCGTATGTTCGCAATGACTAATATATCTTCCACCAGAAATGTACCATCACGATAGTATATCATTCCCTCTGAGCATGGCCGGCGTTCCTCGTTCTACCGTGTGCATGTTGCAATCTAGCAACTCACACAAATAAGTTCGTCTGCTTCCTCTTACGCCCATTGGTAGTCCTAACCCTTTCGTTTAGCCGGCGCCGCCTCGAGGTCTTGATCATGTCTCGCACGAGGTGGAATGTCTAAAGAAGGTTTGAATAAAAAAAGTCGGCGATGCAGCTGTTGGTGGGTCGGGTTTGTCGTAAGTTTCGAATATAATTTCGTTGGTTCGCAATTATTGACGCGCCTTCTGATAGGAACGCACCGTCACGACTTGTACGGTCTTCGACCCTGGCCCGCACTTCTTTTTCTGTCCTTTCGAGCAAGGATTTAGGAGGTCGGCCATGACAGAAAGTTCGTCTTCAGCCTGTCTCCGCTGATAAATCCTAACCCTTTTGCTCAACCAGATCCAGGACATGTCTTGGGGTCATCACCCTTAGAACGGTCCATGAGTTGGTGCGCCTTGGGCTGGTGTAGGCCGTGCTCCACGTTGACAACGATAAGCGCTAAGCATCAACATGCTTTTTTGTTCTCTTCGTGTCTTTACCCAAGGTCCATGGTATATTTACGCCAAAGCAGGGTAAGTGATTCGACTGGGGTCTTCTTCACTCTCTTACCCCGGCACGTCAGAACGTGGTTGCGCTGGAGCTGCATCTACGGTTCATTTAGACTCAACCTCTCTCCTCCTTTCAAAAACTCTACCTGTGCAATGAAATCTTTATCTCAGATACAACCTCGAAAGCGGTAAGTTACCTTCCATTTTCATTTTCCAAATCGACCGGATTGTTAAGCTCTCGATAGAGTTATAAAACAGATAGATTAACTCAACCCGATTGTACCTCAACGAAAGCAATTGGCGGTACGATGAAAAACGTTATGGAGCCATGGAATCGGCCTGGTGGTGGTGTCGTTAGATGTGAATCGAAGGGCAGATACTGTAGTTGTGGGATCTTCGGTACGTCCACGTCACGTTTGGTGCTTCCATTGTACCCACGAACTTTTTGATAGCACATACAGAAGGACCTACCCAAGTGTCACTCCTATGATAACGAGAACGAGGCATAGAATCGGGTTCAATGGATTCTCATGATCCCGAGCGCAGTACGTTGTAATCCCAAAAATAACTGTGGTATCCTCACGTCCTTCAGTAGTGCTTGCGTGACATGGGAGGGTTCTCGTGGACGGTAGTAGAAGGAGACGTTTGGGTGTGCATACTGTACCCCACCGCTGGACGTTTTAACCTGAGGCTACTCGGGGAAACATCGGTCTCGTTCCGCCGGCTACTCATACCGTTGGGTAGGTTCTTCGGGATTCACAACAAAGGCACATGCTAACTCCATAACTTTGATTCTTAGGCTCGGGGTTCGGTGGTCCACCGGTCGCATCTGCGGGAAAGGGACGAGAAGATGGAAAGCTTAAAGTATTTATGGTCGACGTGGATCATTCCTTATATGCTGCGGCATGTCGGTGGCCTGTTATAATTAGAAACTTTCCTCGAGGCAGCAGCTCGTGGTACGCTTTACGGTATGTTTCGAGTGCAACTTCTTTTGTTTCCAGTGGCTGACCCGTATCCCCAAAGGGATGTACCATCACGGCCGATTTTGGACCTCCGTCCAGCAAAGCTCGCCTTCCTTTTTCTGTGGAGGTCGACCATGGAGTTCGTCTATTCTACTTCACTTCGATTCATACGTCCTGACACTTTTGTTTAACCAGCGTCGCCCAAGTTCCAGAATATATCTCACACGACCGCGAAAGGTCTCGCCGTAGAAAAAGTCGGCGAAGGGTGACCGGTAGCCTGTGTGTGAGCTCTGGGGTGTCGAAGAGACCGCGTTGCGTAAAAGCTTGAGTGGGTGTCCGTATCGGAACCGATCCCCGCCCAGAATATCACACCAGTAGGTTAGTTGCTTCCCATCTCCCAGGTTTCCGAAGCTCATGCATCATGATTCCATTGCAGATCTACCAATATACACTATATAAATACACCAAGTTACAGATGAAGGTTGTACACCACATTGCCAGTCATAAAGTTCGTATCCTAAAGTCTTACTTTTCTGGGGCGACTCCCGTCTTAAACTTTGAGGATGTTGGACTAAGTTCCATTGGTTGGGGTTCAGAACTGTAAACCCGAGTCGTATTAAATCAAAGCGCATTTGATGTGGCGTAGTTGAACCACTTACACTTTTTGATCAATCCATCCACCAGGTCTGTTCGTCCATCTACGAGTGGATTTGATTTGCTTGCGCGCACGCAGACGCATGAACAATATGGATCCCTAGAAGAGTGCGAATATCAGCTTGTAGCCTGGTCAACGGTGCAGCGCTCTTACTCCGATCAGGATCAAAAGGCCAACGACAGCAGCGATGATGGGAACAGCAGTGCGAATGACGTCATTATTATGGTTGGATGCGGTCCCCACCACCACGACCGGGCCTGTGGGACTGTGAAACGCGTAAGACCAGTGAGAAAGTGAATGGTATAGCGCAAGGGGAACAACGTACAGAGGTACAGCCTCGATACCACCACCAGACTGGAAGAGTTCCCAACACTGCACGCCGGAGGGAGGGTTGTTCGGGTCGACTATCCCATATTCAACGCTTGACCTGTTAGGGTATACTTGGGATGAGTGCTGTCACTTGACTGAGTACAAGGAGGAACACTCACGCAACGGGAGTCTCGATGACACCACCATCCAGTGTTGAGACGATATCATAACACTGGGTAACCGTTACACCAGGCAAGGGTGTTGGCAAATCTGGAGCCCTACGAACGCGTCGATAAGCATTTGACGATGGCATTCCAAGAATGAACTTACGGGAGAGCACTGACAAGGGAGGCAAGCCCGATAAGAACAGAGACGATGGCGAGCTTCATCTTGTCAGTGGTTGTGGTCAAAGGCGTACACCAAGGTGTCTGAGGCGATGTAAGGGTTGTTTTACCTTTATATACGGTATTGGATTCTAGACTTGCACACGACTTTGCTGCGGCACGAGGCCTGCTGAGAATATCATATCTGGTGTACCTTAGCCCAGTTCGGACATCGGTCAGTTCTAAATTTGATCAACACAGATATTGAGCCGGCGTGGGATGGGACTAGTCCTTTTTCGCAAGGCTCGGAGGGATAACGGGAAGGCAAGTATCGTTATCGCAGATTAGATGTATATCCTGTATAAACGTCATCGAGTTCAGCGAGTTGGGTCCAGTCTTCCGGATGCTTGCTTTGAAGGTGGGCACCCAGAGGAAGATTGTATGAAGCATCTTCGACTAGGAAAGTGCGATCACTCGGCGCTGGAATTTCGCCTCGGCTTGACACGAGACTTGGAATCTGATGAACGCTCGTAAGGATACGTCACAACGCCCGGGCATGTCAACCATGGGCGCTATCATGGGAGGGGCGATATCGGTGCGCTTGGGGTTAAGCTGAATCAGCAGGGCTACCCAGTCGACTGAATCGCTTCAGACCTACATTGACCGATAAGTTGCAATTGACCAAAGGTAAGGCGTCATTGTATCCACGAATACCTGCCTCACCTTCTGTGCCAGTACATTGGCTGGTATGGCCAATCCGATCACCAACGATCCGAACATAAATTTTCACCACACGAACGCCTACCTTTCGAGATCATGTCCAGGATCTTGCTATTTTCCTGTGGCTACACTGCTTATGGTCGACGTGCACAGGAAAGAGTCGACCTCCTTTGCACCGTTTGCGAAGCTTGGAAGTCCATCATACAAGCCACACCCAGATTCTATTCGGACTACCTCTTGCAGATACAGAACGACAGACGGATCGATGAGAAGCTCGATAAGATTGTTCTTCGCGCTCAGATATGGCTATCTCGTTCAGGTGGCCTTCCCATCGATTTGTGGATTCACATTCCTCAGCGACTTCGTTCACTTAGACTCGCATCCCTATTACAGCCCATCTTTACGTCTGTCTCGACAAGAATACGATTCTTGTCATTGAAATGCAACCACATAGAGCTATGGAAGCTCTGGGACGTACTTCCTCCTCTCCCGATGCTTCAAGAGCTTTCTGTTGATCGAACGGGCCCTCGCGACGTCGATGTCGCTGAGAGACCGTTCCCAGAGGCCGTCAATTTGATCACCGTCGTTCTACAGTCAGTCTACGTATTGGACCTTTCAATGAGGCGATTGCTCCCTTGAGAAAAACTGTCCAGCCTTACAATTGAAGATCGACAGATGGAATACCCCAAATTATCTTCGCTGCTCTCAACCTTGTCGAACTTACGGTTATTGGACTCCGTGATTGGCCTCCTCGGGCTTCTGACTTCAGTACCACATTCCATGGCGTACACCCGCACCTCAAAAGACTCGAAATCGCAGATTGTCCTGCCATTTGCTCCCGTTTGACAGATTTCCTCCGTCTACCAGCACTCCAAGAATTCGAGCTCAAGGGGTGGTCAAGGTCGGAAAATTGTGGGACAGCGGAGTCCTTATTGAATCTTTATCAACGATCACCTTTTGTGTTGACTTCACTCCGCATTTTGAACACTAATCCTCAGTCATTCGCCACTCTTAGACCTCCTCTCATGCATTCCTTCCTTGACAGAGCTCGTCTTGCACCAGTGCAGCTGTCTCAAGACTGAATTCGTCAGCCAGTTGATCGTTCAAGATGACGCGCACCAATCATCAGCTAGATTACCTCGGTTGGTCACCCTCATTCTAGGCGATTGGCGAGGAGAAGAATATTTAGACGAGTCCATCCTTGCGGCTTTCGTCGAATCGCGACTACGAGGTCAGTTGCCTTTAGCGAACGTGCGGATAACTCGGTTCAAGGCATCTAATATTGCTCCTTCGACATCGGAGGATTAGGAAAAGCGTGGGTGTGAGGTGATAGTGCTAAATCCGGAAAACTATGAATGAATTTTGGTTCGTTCTGTGGTTTTGGTCTGCACGCACCATCAGTTTTGTTTCTAGTTCCTGGTTGAGCACTTATAATTACGTTTGCAACTCAAAGACGCGCCTCTATCATATACATTCCAGGTTTCAATTCATCCCCTCTGTGCTATATCTCTCATTTGAATGAGAACCGATAACAGACCCGCATATACACATAAAGCAAGTCCAAACATAACTTTCCACTTACTTAGACGATGCATTGACAACCCTTGCATGAGGATATTGTACCGAGACATGATAAAAAATAAAACAGAAATGGCCAAAAATGTGATGGACGTTCAGGGGATTGAACCCTGGACCTTATACATCTTTCCAACCCAATGAAGAATTGGTTGCGCGCCGAAACGGAGTGCAAAGCATACGCGCTACCACTGCGCTAAACGCCCTTGCTTATCGATCCACCATCAAGACAATTTCACCCGATATCGATCAAGCTACACAGCTCTTCGCGATGGAATTATCGCTTGACGATCGTCATCCTCCTCCCCCACTTGAGCTGTTCCTATGCGTAGAGCAGAAGCGGTAATCGTCAAGGCTTCTTCTATTTACAATGTTTTGTTTTCTCTCAGCAGGCCGGGCAAGGGCGGTAGACATCCCCAGGGTCCCCATCCTATAGCTAGTTTACTCGTAGTTGGCATGTTCTGAGAGTTGTAAATTGCGTGGTGCAGGAAACACCGGCTGTTACGACGATAATCAACACCCGATGAGATGCGTCGTCCTTGTCGTTTGTTCGGCTTCCTTCAGTCAGCTTCTCGGGAGCTCGAACCGGCAACCGGCAATAATCACTGCCGACTGCCGGACATCGCCGCCAGCAGCAAACTCAACAAAGTCAAGCACTGCTCATCACTGACCACAACGAGCTCACCATATACCCTTCCATAGACTCTTTTCTATACCCACAGACGACCTCTCTCTAAACTATGTCCACATCTCTACGTTTGCTTGCTCTAAACCGACGACTTCCTTCCACGTCACTTCCCAATCGTCTTCGTCATGCCGCTCGTCATCAAACTCGATCTCTAGCAACCAACGCTGAGGTCCCCCGTAGTGGCTGGGGAACATTTGCCAAATTCACAGCGGCCACAGTTCTTGGATTGGGCGCATATACTCTGGGTTCTATATATCCCCCATTGCCCTTGACTATCCTCTTTCCTCGGGCAGCGCCAGCACCTCCCTCTGACCCGGATTCTGCTGAATCAAAAGCATATACACAAGCTCTCGAGAAATCTATGCTTGCCCTTCCTATCTTAGAGCATCACCGTTCTCAACCAGAGGCCGCGGACTGGTATGAAACACGGCCGTATCTCAAGTTCCCTGAGGAGAGAAGAGTGAACAACTTAACTTCTGGAGCACTTCGTGGTCCAGGAAAACTCGCTATACCACCTTTGGTCCGTGCACGAAATGATGAAACAGAGGCGTTGGTTTTCGTTCATCTTGGAAGGGGTTTGTGTGGACATGATGGTATCGTGCACGGCGGGCTGTTGGCGACGCTCTTGGATGAAAGCTTAGCTCGTGTCGTAAGTCGTGGTGTATTTTTGGCTCATATATGCGTGGTTCTCTGACACCGCCGTTCTCCATCTAGGCCATTATGAATCTCCCGGATAAAGTCGGCGTCACAGCGAAACTTTCAATAAACTATCGTGCTCCAACAATTGCAGATCAGGTTCGTTCCATTCTCCTAGCCCCTTGGAGCTCTTTAACGTTGAGATTGATTCCAATCTACTCAGTTCGTAGTCATTAAAGTCAAACTCGAAGGAGCGGAAGGGAGACGATCACAAGTTTCGGGACGAGTTGAAGATTTGAAAGGCACACTACTGGTCGAAGCTACGTCAGTCTCTACCCGTCCCGCCCCGGTTCGAATGAAGTACTAACGCGTCCTCGGTTTTCGTTCAGTGCAACATTTGTTCAACCTCGCTATGCTAAATTATTGAACTCGAAGGTGTTAAAGACACAAATGGGTGAACGGGAGCAAAGCTCGTAGACCATGGCGGCCAATTGAGGACCCTCTGGGCCTGGTGAGTTAGATTCACGTCCATGCCGGGATCTCGTGCTAATTTTCTTCGGCGTTCAAGGATATTCTTAGAATATACTCTATCTTTACAACCTTTAATGGACTTGTTGACCGCCATAGATCTCCTTAACCTAATCAATAGAGGCTGTTGTATACCACCGCAATACTCCGCATTTTCGCTCATCACAAGCCCGCCTTTTGTTTCTCTCTATTAAGCATCCGCCCTCACCGCCTCCTCAAGGCTTTTGCGGTTACGGAGACCTTTGGGTTAACAATTACTTCTCCGGTTGGTTTAGTAGTAACCGGTTCCCTCTCGAGGCGATTCACGTTTTCTAGAAAAATAAGTTGCGACGGTGAAATTCAAAAGCAAGACCAATAGCAATTCGGATATTTCGGACATGTAAGTACTCCTAACTCTTTCTGTCTTCCGCGAAGAAGATCTGTATAATATTCTCTATTTTGGATACTCAGTGCTGGTAACCCGAACTCTCCGTACGTGGGCGGTCCCCACGGGAAGGCTAACCCACAATGCGGGTCTCTTTTGTCAATGCGCATTCAATTCATTGGTTCGTTTTTTGTGGTTGTTGTTTTGGCCTGCCGTTATCAACATTGTTTTTGTTTCCAAAGGTCCGCTATTGGTCAATTATTTCTTCTACAAACCCGTGTTGACCTGTTTTAGTCTGAAACGTACGTAGGTCTTTAGTTTAAAATTTTCCCTGATGAATATCACGTCATATTTCTGCTTATTTTCCCAATCTTTGTCGATCTCCTGAACCTACTCCGGGTCATGAGGAAAAGACAATTGTTGTCAAACGTCATCGGTTCCCTCACGAGCCCGTGCTGTACACCAGGATCGAGTCGGGTAAAACACCAATTCCATATGCCTGGCGTGCAATTCATTTTTGGATTGAAGGCATCAAATTCCAGAACTCTGTGGTGTATGCACTCGGTCGTTAACAACTTGGGAATAGTCCAACCAACTGAAACTTGAATGTTCAATCCAGAAAGCCGTAAAAGCTTACAAGCGGTTAGCTGTAAGCGTCAATTTTATAGCACCCTCTCATCGCCTTACTGTACTTCCCCGCTTGTACCAGATCCAAGCCGTGATTGTGGACCTCTGAGAATCCAGCTCGCCAACGCAAAACTTTAACATATGTCCGTATGTATGTCGATTTAAATTCTCAGAAATGGCTTCTAGACGACGGAACTTGTCAAAAGTTGGCCTCTTCACCATTCCATAGCACTCCATTCCTTCTGCGTCCGACTTTGGTACTCCATACGTCCTAGTCGGACTCTGTCAGACTTCAAAGCTTCAACCTTCCCCTTTTGTTCGTCGTGTGTCGTATTCGACGATGTTGACACTAGAATGAGAATTAACGGGACTACTAAGTCACAAGTCCCGACGGAACACGACAAACTGACGGACGGACGGACGGCGGTGGCAACGAAACACAACCGTGGTCCCAAACCCGTCAAGTGGTAGACACAAAAGATCATCGCTGACCTGCGTATGTCTCGTTGACGTCTTCAGCGCCATGGGTTTGTAGTGTCATTGATATGATAGGCGAAGAAGCAAAGAAGGATGCGACCCGGGCGATGCGAAGCTTACTGGGGGTCAGGTTGATGTTGTACTCGAGAACCTGAACATTGAACATACAACTGCCAGCCAATCGTGTTGAGTATCTGTCAGCTGTGTTTCCCAGCTACATCATCCCACAGTTATCCCTCCCACTTCGGCACCCTTCTAAGCGCCACCAATCAAATCAAGACGATCCCACATCCTGACATTGACACTGGAAGGGCTACGTTCCACATCACATCGATGTCATCGCTAAATGGACTGACGTCTGTACAAAGATACGGATACAGGATACCATAAATCCTCTATGGCACAAATGGGGACGCGTTGGAGGCTGAGAACGCGGAGAGTTAGTCAACAGGTCAGAGGAGATCGAAGAATCCTAACGGAATGATGCAATACCTTGGTACGTATAACGAGACCTCTTGGAAGTTCAAGTTGGAAGTGAGGCACTCGTTCAAGGCGCTGCCGAAGAACGTCAACGACCGGCGAGAAACATAATCCGTCCATCCAAAATCAAGAACCAATATCCGAATATCGTCACCAGGGCTCGCTGGGTTTAAAATTCTCGTATATTCTATTTCTTTTTTTATTTATTCTCACTTCTTTCGAATCCTGGACAAGTTCATGATCATCACTTCCTTACTTTGCTTCCAAAAATTCGAACAGTACCCAGCAGGATGAGAGTGACGTCGCCAACTCAAAACATACACCCTACGGTATACCTTATAAGGAAATGTAAAACAGAGAAAACATACTGAGCCTTCGAAATCTGATGGGGGAGGGGTATGTTGTCTATCGTATGTCAATATCTCCCTCTGGTAGGTCTTCGATTCCGAGGAGTGGCGAATCACGAAAGGCCAAGGAAGAGCCAGCCGCAATGGAGGAAAGCTCACCCCTGTATTTTGCCCTTGTTCCTTCATATTGGAAAGTTTTGTTCCTTGGATCCCATGGACGTACCGTGGAAGATCAAGTGTAGTTAGAGAACTCGAACCGAGAAGGAAAGAGCAAAAACCTCCATCATCATTTTTTCGAAATGCTCTGAACATTGAACACCCTTCAGGGTTGGAAACGGATTGCGCGTCCATATCCTTTTCTGGTAATTGCCCTATTGCTATTGGAGTGGGAATGTGAACCAAGTTACAGACTCATACCATCGCGGGGAACGAGGACGCAGCACCGCAACAAGAGAACAATAAGGTGTTCTCCTTGCTGAACGGTGGTTGGGTGTAATTGTGTTCCAGTTGGTTAGTCTGTGAACAATACTGGAGGTCTCGCCATGTACTCGTTTTCAGCAGGGAGAGCCAGGGCATTTCATGACGGAACTCGCACTTATGATTTTCCCGAATTTTACGATAAGTGTGAAGGTAGAGTGGCGACGATGGGCTTCGATAGGAAAGTACAATGTGTATACATGTGGTGACGCATTTGATAGTGGCGACTGTTGCCACCAGGGCGTGACTATTGGACGAATACCTTGTTTGTCTTGTGCCACAGCTCGAGAGACAGGGGACCGTAATCTTCGTATTCGTCCCGAGGGCCTTCGGGCAACCTAACGTACTCGGGCTTCGAGTCCAACTTGAGGCAAACCTATCCGCTGATTGAAGTATTCCGACTAGGAATCAAGGAGAGGCTTACCAATTTCTCGGGAACGGGGAGCTCTGTGTCGATAGCAGATGCAAAGGGGTGGATAAGTTCTGGCCTTGATCGATGATTATCGATCAGCGCTGGAACAAATAGGTCTATATAGTTGTAGCCTACCACTGCGAGTCGTATAGCCAGAGCATGGCAGAACACTTTGAACAGAAGTTCCTTTCGGAGCTAGCAATTCGCTCGTCTGGCGTGCCTCTGTCAAGAACTGCCTTGTAGACACTGGGTAAGGCCGAGATCAGTGTCAGAATGAGATCATTTGAAAGGAAGACGGGGAAAGCGATTGGTATGTCAGTTCGACGCGCCAAGGTGTTGGCGGGCGAACGGCCAAAAACAGATTCAGACTACCTACCTAACATGTTCTTTGCCCTCGACCTTTAATGTTTCGCTATGTCCACCGAGGTTGATAGATCCACCAACACCGCCGACCTTTCGACAAATGGAGCAGCAACAGAGCTATTTATAATGTCGTAAGAGTGATCCGCTCAGGAAGACAGCAAGACGACAGCGGTACCTGGTAAGGTACGGGCGTGCTCGATTGCAGCGAAAACTTGACCGCCCCGCAATGGCAACTTCCTTGAAGCTCTACAGGCATTCTTCGTTAACTAATAGTCAGATCGTAGGTTCAATAATAGCCTTGTGGCAAAGATGATCTTGGATGTGAAGGATGGTCAGGTTAGATGAGAGAACAGATAAGATTGCGATTAGCCTTCACCAGGGACTTTGATGACGTCGTTGGTCAACAGACGTCACACAATGTGGCGTGCTGAGCCTGTGGCGGTTCTCGACCAACGGCTTGGCTTCTGCGCAGCTTGGCTTCGAACTATGGTGCTCTTATCGGCGGAGACTTTGGCCAGGTGGTCGAGGTCGAGGAGGATCTGTGTATGTTAGAGAGAAATGACGCCTTGGGCTCGAGGATGAGGCGTGCACAGACCACCTTCGGAAAGCGCCGGGCGGTCGTCTAAACTCCGAACATTTTTTTGAGTGATTCCAGCTCTTTGCCCTTGACCACCACCATGCCCTCCTCAGTTCTTCCATTTTTGAATTGTGAGTGTGCATATCGCCATGTCTCCGTTTCTTTCGAGGATGTTCCATAAACATACACTGATTTAATGAGTCCGACCCGTCTCGAATTTCGACGGCGGGATTGGTGACACTTTCCCATGTCTGATCCTCCGTTTTAAGCTCCATTTTCCCGACCAAGTTCTTTACTGACGCTCATCTCTCTTTTAGGTATTATGTACCCGTATAGACCCTTATCAATGAATGCTTATACCTTTCCTTTTTCATACCAAGTACGAGCATATTTCTGTCGTTCTTGTGAGATTCTTCCGGCGTCTTTGAACCACGGATCTTGAAGCACGCAGTTGAAGGGTCTATCTGAGAAGAACCCCGCCCTATGACGTGCTCAATCGAAACTCAAACCGATCACACCGATCTCTCGTGCCGGATCCCAAGATGCCTTGCGTGGCATCGGCTTCACATACAAGTTCATGTTCATGAGTTTGTTTGAGGGTGTTCCTAGAGATTGAGGAAGGTGGGTCGAGAGACTCTTCCCCCAATTTTGTCTTGTACTCCATTCGCCGCCTTTTTCATCTTCTAATTTGACAGCGACGACATCTTCCCCAAAACACGCTGCCAAAGGTACCACTGGGATCAGTCTTCTTAGAATGGCCGTGACGATGTCAAACCTGAATGAATCACTTGATCAACATGCGCGCATTGTAATAGATGAACGTCACCATCGTCAATTGCTACCGATGGATTATTGAACATTTAGTGCTTACCCCGGCTGCGAGGGTGAATTTGCCGTTATCTAATGAATTTAGCATAACAGCTTTGCGCAGTGCCACCCCTCATTTCTGTAACCCGATCGTAAATTATCAGCATTGGTCTAATTGGTACATAGTATCTATTGATCTACACGAGGTCGTATAAGTTACAAAAAGTTATCAATACAATACACGAATGTCTAAGTACATCTCCTCGTTAACATTGATATTTTATTTTCTTTATTCTAGCTGTCAAACCTTTCGGAAAAGAACCTACAAAATTATGCATCGAACCCCCACCACGGTCCACATCCCTGGAGAAGAGAGTGAAGAACACAAAGTGGTGGTGGGGAAGGACGGAGACAAGGACTAAAAATTCCTCTATGGGAACAAGCCCATCAAGCCTTCAGGAGGGAATGCCTGAGTGAACTCAGCACCGGCACCAACGTTTCCGTTGACAATCCTAAACTCACCACCCCTCATCCCTGTGGCCGCCGCTGCAACATTCTGAACCCGTGCTTCTCTGTCCTCACTCGTTACCCTCTCCCTGATCTGCATCAAATCCTTCCAAAGAACCCCCATGTGTTGCGTTCCATCGCGCAAGAAACCTTTGATACGTTCCATCCAACATTTCACCATTTGGGTTCTACCCTCTCCACTCACATCGGTCTCGAACACTCGACCAAGGATAGTCTCGTTTCCATTATGACCCATCGAAGAGTTGTTATAGTCGTGAATGTGCTCGGATCCAGCCGAAGCGTGTTGTAAAGAAGTTGCTTGAATCGCGTAGACCGAAGCTTGAGCGAGCCAATAATACGGAAGGGCGTTGTACACGTAGGGAAGAGCGTCTTCCTCGATATCGCTGGGGTTCCCTTGTCCTGTCAAGTGCATTGTGTCCGGATTGGCCAACCACGCCTGTAACCAATTCTGTAAGGCTCGCTGAGTAACGAAAACTTGGTCCCCATTACCAGCGGGGACACTGCGGTGGTGAGAAGGTGCATGGTGCGGAAGGTGATGGTGATGGTTATGGTTATGGTTGTTCTGATTCAGGTTTAGCGTGGTGCCATTCGAACCGTCTGGGATGAGGGTTCCTCCTGCAGCACTACTACCACCAGCAGCGCCACCAACTGCGGCAGGGATCGTAGAAATCTCGTCGAGTTGGATCGTGTATAGGTCCCGCAAAATGGAATGGATAAGGATAAATTGTGCGAATGGGTTGAGCGGGGAAGTTGTACCGTGGATTCGAGGTTCTAGAGGCATAGACAACATGGTGAAAGCATGGTGCATGCCGACGCCTGTAAGGCGTGTTCCTGTTGACCCTGCACCATACATCGACGGCGTTTGCAGTGCATCAATCCAAGCCCTGGAAGTTTCCGCCCGCCACAGAGCGTCGTCGCATGGTAGACAGAGGTCGAACTCCTCGGGAACATAAGTCGGTGTGATGGAATGGTAGATGCACCGGTGGCAATCATGGAGATAAGATAAAAACAAGACACTGTAATTCGAATTGAGGTTGCATCAGTCAAATCTTGTTGTTAATCAATGAAAGGATGGATGAACGAATCCGCAAGTCCGCGGACCGTTGGACGTGGGTTTGGAAGAAATGATGTAGAGCTCACCGTTTAATGGTTTCGTAATGAATCCAATCTCGCCATGCAATTTCAGTTGAGTGAGGGTCACCTAAATCTGGTGGGATCCATGACCCAATTTGGTTTAAAAGTCCCATCCGCCGAATAAGCTGTCAGAATATGTCAACCTCGAGTCTTACGCGTCGCAGTACAGATAGAGGAGTGAACCTTACCGTTACGGTCATCCCATGCAAGATGTTAGAGGAACTTCTATGCTCGTTTTTCTCGTAGAGTTGGCCAAGGACCTGTACCAATACAATCGCAACGAGCAAGTTGATGTTCTCCATCGAATCCGAGGAATTCTTTGCCTGTCAAGATGACGCGTAGGTAGTGCGGTCAGTACCTCGTGAATCTTACATTCTTAGCAAATCGCTTACGGCTTCATAGATCAGGGAATCCTGAATCGATGACAGTGTCTCTGAGATGAAGTGACCAGCAGGACGTGTCTTTGCAAACAGGGCACCACACGCCTGCATAGCACGGATCAAATAGTATGGTTTGCCTTCCAAGCGCCACGTCGAGGCATGCAAGACGGGGACTTGCGTCAAAAAGTCGGAGTAAAAAGAATATACTATAAAGCAGTGCGACAGAAAAGGCAAGTACGGTCTCGTATCAACACCAGTGGGGCGCACTAGGAAGGTGATAAACCAACGCACGATATTGCTCTAATTCCGCCGCTGTTGGTTCCGCGTGTTCAACCATTCTCGGCATGGTCCCTATTTGAGGTGACGCTGGAGATGTGCGTAGGCCAAGTGAGGGAATCGTGGAAACCGTAACATTGGCGGGCGAAGCATGATTCGCATATCCAACAGATGAACCGGGAAATTGGTCCCCGCCTGTGAATGTATAGCCTTCATCGTTATAGGAGGGGTAGAAAGTAGTCCCGCTGCCTTCAACCCAGTTGAGTTCAGTCGCCTGCGGTGTGCATGATGTCGACCCCTGGTCGACGTATGATTCGTAGGAGGTGGTGGAAGTGGTGAAGAGACGATTGAGTTGGGTATCGAGGGTTAGGGTGTCAAGCTCAACATCATAAGAGTTGGGGATGTCTTGACGTGTTTCAAAGAAGTCTGTACGTGGTGAAGAATTTGATGAACCTGATGATGTGGAATTGGAGGAGTTTGGTAAAAGCGGGAATGGGGTTTCCAAACCCGACGGGGATGTGACAATGGAGATTGTGGATAACGGGGAAGTTGGGTTGCTGAAGGATGGCTGGGAGCTAGCACCACTGAGCGCGGATAACGCGGTACTGTCGTCTGAAGGCGATTTTGGAGAGGCGGAACGCTGCGCTTTTTTGGCGTTCCTCTTATTTCGTGATGCCTCAGGGTCATTGATGAAGACGCAATCCTTGCCACGAGCAGAACACTTGGTGCATGGGTATTGAAGATTACACTTCACTTTGGATTCGGCACAAGCCTGAGATATCGTTTCATTAATCACGAGGACTGTGATCATGGGACCAATAGCTTACCTGACAGGATTTTCTCCTGGATCGATTCGCGTTTGCACTGTATGCCAGATATCAGTCGACTGAAAACGTGGAAGAGAAACAACGTACGAGTCACCACATGTACGTTTATGCCGCGTCAGCAGGTCACTCCGAGTGAATTCAGCGTTACATGTCTGTTAGGTTCTATGAAGTCAAAGTGACGAAAGGCCAGAAATAACCACATACGTTACAACGGTGGAGCCGTTCATTCGTATCTGCAAATAGAGATGCGGAAGTCGAACAAAATCACAAAAAGGTAACCTTACGGGAACGAAGGTGCCTATTGAGGTGAGTCGTTCTTGTAAACTTTGCGGGGCAGAGTGAACAATATTTAGTTTGGGGTAATGATGGCATATTGCCTAGTCACCGATAAGTTCAATAATCCGTCGAGAATGGCAGAGCGGTCGTACCTTTGTGATTGCGCATTCTACTGACTTCGCCATTGGCCTTTAGATCAATCAAGTTCCTTGGGGACGTTGCAACCGGCACTGAAGGGTGGACAGGATGTGCCATGGAGGAAGGGGCAGTTAGTTCAAACGTCGAGGGTAGGTCTGGCTATATAAACTGCGACTGGGTAAGTCCAATTTCTTTTTTGACTTTCGAATGGGAGGATATGTCCATCAATCGTCGAGTATAAGCGCATACAAGCGATGTACGGCTGTTGAGTACTTGAGTTTTCACATTCGTCTGTCCCTCGGTAATGTTACAACTGCCAGAAATGTGAACTCCCCGGACTTCGCGGATGAAAGCGATAGAGCTCCCCCTCCGCCATTATGCCCAAAAAAAGAGCAAAACGAGATGGGTGTGATGCCCCCGAATTAGAGGCTCCTCGGCGACCTATCGGTCATGAATCGGCGATGTCCTGGAGGTGAACATAGCGTTGTTAGCACCTGAGAGAATAATCAGCCAAGAAAATTGCTGCGAAGAAAGGACTAGATTACAATACTGTCAATACAACCGCTCTGACAAGGCGGGGATTGCACACTTCAACGCGTTCTGATTGCGCTGTTTGCGTCGGATCCGTCGCTTATCATCGGCTTAGTCAGCCAAAGTGTTCCGCCACCGCCCACTGACCCTTGCCTCCCACCGGTGTCGAAGACATTTGAGCGGGCCACAGCCTCCCAGGTGCGCGGTTTCTTTCCATCCCTGACGAGTTCCATCTCAAAGCCTATCTAACATCGCACTGGCAGATATCTCAAAACCGCCTAGCCGCCTGCTGGCCCAGGTGCGTGTTCTCGACGGCGGCGGACGTTATCTCAACGACCTGTCAAAGTGACCAGCTGTCAGGACATATTTATTTTCTTTGATACGAATTAACATTCAAAGAAGATACCCTTATGTGCTCGAGATACTAATTCATTTTTTGTTCAAAATAATTATCTCACCTTTCCTTTCTTCGATCTGCCAGGTGATAATGAAGTCTACTTATCGGTGCATTGCATGCGCATGACCTCTGGACGTTTAGACGGAGGTTGGGAGCGCGTCGGTCCGCACGCCGGATAGCTTTACGCCAAGGTCATTACGCCAAATTATATCCGTACGTCGCTCGAACCCGGATTGGGCGGCCCCCAAGGAGCAATTTCGTTTCGGGAGCGCTACGTTTATCTCTCCGATCATCCCAGTGACATAAAGCTGCGGATGAAGTACTGAGATTTCGAACGTCGAAAATTCAAAATCAAGGAGCACTGCTAAGTTCAAAATTTCGATGGTTCATTGAGGGTGTTCATATTTTATTTATAGGGTACGTGTGCTGTGCAAGAACTGTAGGGTAAGGTTTGAAGCTTTCATACACGATATGCCATGACATCCCCCACAGTCGCCTTGTAGCTGCCATGCTGCCCAATCGGCCCTGAAGCTGGGAGACCATCCAACACGCCCTTCCTATCTGCTCTGTAATGGACCACACGTGCTGACATGACTCTTGTCATTACGCAGGTAGGGCTTGGATTAATCTCTCTCAGCACCATTTGAAGTCTTTGATGGACAATATCGACGAAACCGTGTTCTGTCCTGACATCGGCCGGGGCGAGGCCACAAGGAACGCATCTTATATATCAGCCCGTGATGATATGAGACGTAGTTAGCCTTAGCGCTCTGTTGAGTGGGAAAACCGCATATCTGACCAGCCAGTCGCCAATCAAATGTTTGCCTGCTTGCGAAGCAGCTGATCATGTTCGGTAATGAAAACGAAACTTTCGCAGCGCGAGATGTCTTTCTGAGTTCTGGTTTTCGATCAACATCTGTAGTGAGCATCAGCTGCCTACCACATCAGTTGTCTAAGCCAACGCATGGCCTCTGTTTGACCGGATACACATCCAACGATACCTTCGAATTTCGACTTGCAAAACGTGTTGGGTCACCCCCGCTTTGTTCCGGTTCCTACTTGGCCCGAGAACCGCTGGACTTGCGCCCCGTCGAACCCACGGGTGAATATTGTGAATGTCCATTGCTCGAAACTTTGATGTGCTTCTGGTCCCGTCGACCCCAACCAATTAGCGCTTTTAGCCGCCGGACTGTGGGCGTCATATTTCAAGTCACGATTTCGCATCTAGGCACAGGATCCATTCCTGCAAGCGAGATCTACTTGGGGTGCGCCTGAGCTGAGTCTTTCACCACAACCGTTCTCCACGCATCGCCAACATGCTGGTTTATTTATTGTGTTGTCCACAGGGTTAATGTACCAACAACAAGTCATGTTACGCTGATCATGAGCTCATTCTAGGCAGACCTGAGCATGAATAGTGAAACGCGCTGCCAAGCCTCCGTTCGGGGAGGTAAGTATCATTGTTTCTTCCGGTATTCAGGGGAATTGACGCGCACCGGAACTCAAAATTTATTTATCGCGATGTGCCTCGCTTCCACGACAATAACCTTTCCTGGCCTCTCCTGGCCGGCCTCAACACCAACATAGGCCCCGTCCCTAGCCTATCCAAGCTGTTTGTCACTTTTTCTGAGGCGGACAATAAGATCTCATTCCTTATTCTCATTCACATATCCTGATTGGGTCCAAGCACCGATCAGAAGACAGCCCCATTCAGCGCATTGTTATCAACGTGTACAGCGATCGTGATCACGCTTACTGTAAACCCTCTTGGATTGTCGTGCAGCAGCAGCGTGCGGTCAGTATTCATCCAGGGGAGGTAAACTATAGATTTCCTGTACCACGAACCATCGGCCACGATCTTCATCGAATGATGGACGATGCAAGATCAGATATTGATTAGCCACCACAAGCTCGGTGTGATAGATTTGTGTGACGATCTGACAATTGCGATTGAGACATTATTATGACGCTTTTGCGATCAAATATTCGACCCTCGGCCAAAAACCTAAACGGAATTCACACAGTCGGTGTGGTTGGGTAACCATCCTTATTGTTCAGAACCAACAAGGCTGGGCATGGGTCAGGGATGACAGCATGCCGAGTTCACCTTGAACGCCTATGGTTTTGCGCTAGAACAAGTTTGCTGTTGACAACGATTCGGGGTAGGAGCTTTTGTGGTCTGTGCTTGTTCGTGTTTGGCAACAGCAGGGCCTGTCACCGTCACATGCATAACGCTCGGTGACAAAAAAAAACATCGACTTGCACAATGCACAATGATTGTCGGGTATCTGATCTTTCACGGTGTGTCCGGCGTGCTGTACCTCTTTCCATTCAATAAACTAAACGATTTAGATACCCCTGTTCGCTGTAATGCTTGCAGGTCGGCTTCAAGAATGTTCAATTACCCGGAAGCTCGGTAGGCCCATGCCAAGTCGCTGCGTGGGTTTGAACGAGGCGGTATCTTTGCCTTTTGTGCTCGGGGCAGCGGAAGACATTTCCGTATGGTTCAAAGTCATCTTAGCGCATGTCCTTTTCCCTAAATTGGGGCGTCCGAATGCGCCACCGCAGAGGTATGCCCGGACCCACGAGGAACGACTAATCTTCCCCCTGAAAATGGCAGACCTCTATTGTGCTCTACCCGAAATGCGACCATATTATCAATGTGACAAGAAGGGACACCCGAGGGAAATTCGCACAGGAACAAGAATGGGAAGGCAGAGTCAGATCTGGGCGTATCGAGAAATGCTCCTATATAAGCGAGGGACTCCTCATTTTTGTGCTCCAGGTGTGGCCGCTCTCGACTAACGATGGGCACCACAGTCACTCCTTCTCTTAACATTCCCGTCTTCGCTGGGCATGGTACCTCAGCTACCCAATCAGCGGACACCTTCCAGCAAGCACTTCAAGATGCGTCTACCACGTCGGGTTCTATGCTTCTCTCAGCCTGCCTCGAGGCGTTTCACAAAGAATTACAATCCCTGTCTCCTTCGGAAATTACACATCTCAATATCGACCTCTCTCACTTCCGGGAACGAGATTCCCTGCTTCGCGTCCCAACTTCACCAACGCTCTCTAGCACCTATCTTCACAACCCCATCATCTCCGCATCATCGCTATTCCTGATCCAAACATTGCGATATCTCGCCTTCGTCGAAACTGAAGGAGCCAAGACACGTTCCTCATCCGCCTTTTCCGATGTTCTGCAGAGTCATTTTAGTCATGGGATGGGGATTTTAGGGTTCTCCTCGGGTATCCTTCCAGCTTGTGTTGTTTCGACCTCGCTTTCGGCGATCGCGTTTGTCTCACATGCGGTAGAAGTTTATCGATTTGCCATTTGGCTCGGTATCCGAACTCACCAATACCGCCTTCGCGAGTTGGCCAAGTCTTCGCTTCCAAGCGATTCGCCTTCTCCATGGAGTCTCGTCTTTTCAGGTATGTCCGAAGACGAGGCGACAAGAGCGATTACCTCCTTCGCTAAGGTAACGGGCTTTTATACAAACTTTTTGGCTTTTAACTGAATCGATACGGCTTTAGGAGAATCCGTCTGCGTCGCTTTATGTCACCGCAGTTCTCGGAGAAGACTGTGTCACCATTTCGGGACATCCATCCACCCTCTCCGCCTTTGCTGAAACCTCGCAATTCCCGTTCATCACCACCACCGTCGACACGCTCTATCATTCCCCTATCCACGTTTTGACATTACGGAAGCAGGTTCTCGCTGATGTCGTAAGGAGAGGGATTCATTTCCCAAATACCTCCGAGGTCGTTATCCCGCTTCGTTCCAGCTATACGGGCTCCCTGATTTCTAGTGCTGAGCCTTCCGAGCTGATCGATCTGGTAGTCGATATGCTGCTAACGCAGCCCGTGCACTGGGCTCGTGTTCTTAAGCGACTTGTAGGCGAGATTCCTGAGGGGCGGGTGGTTTCTTTGTGGAATTTCGGTCCGGGTGCTGGGTTTGTTCGGCAGACGGAAAGGGCGTTTCCTCGAGGCGCTGCGACCGTTATCGATTTTACTTCCCCTTCGAACGCGGCGGGGACAAATTTCCAACCGAAGCAAGAGCCAATCGCCATCATAGGCATGGCCGCCAATGTGCCGGGCGCATCTGATGTATCAAAGCTCTGGCAACTACTTGATAATGGGGTGAATACCATCTCCGAGGTAAAGCGGTCACCCACTGTTTTCCGGTGATGAGCGTGATACTTACAATTGTTCCTTCAGATTCCGGGGCATCGGTTTGATGTCTCCTTCTACAATAGTGGAGAGAACCCCAAGAGGACCATGAAGGCACATACGGGTAACTTTGTTGATGGCGTCGAACAATTCGACAACAAGTTCGTTGATTTCCGGTCTTTTTACTCGCTTGTCTGATCAATTGCATCTCCTTTTAGGTTTTTCAAGATCAGCCCAAGAGAAGCGAAGAGCATGGATCCCCAGCAGCGAATTCTCCTCCACGTTGCGTACGAGGCGCTTGAGGACGCTGGCTATGTTCCGAATTCGACGTCCACGTTTAACCCTGAGACGTTTGGGTGCTACGTCGGCGTCGCCACCCACGACTATCTCCAGAATCTGCGAGATGAGATTGACGTTTACTACAGCACTGGTGTGGTGTTTTGCTCTTTTGTTCGTTTCGTTTTGGCTGACCCTGACGTATAGGTACCCTGAAAGCCTTTCTTAGCGGACGAATTTCCTACGCAATGCAACTCAGCGGACCCTCTGTCGTAATCGATACAGCATGCTCTTCGTCAACTGTGGCCGTTTACCAGGGAGCCCGTGCCCTGATGAATAGAGATTGCAATGCGGCACTTGTCGGAGGTGTCAATGTGATCTCGAGTCCGGACGTAAGTTTTTAATCTTATTATTCTATTCTTTGTCGAATTGTGTCTGAATTTGGTTCGCTTTTTTGTCTAGATGTACTTGGGTTTAGATCGCGCTCACTTTTTGAGCCCGACTGGACAATGCAAAGCATTCGACGCGTCAGCAGATGGCTATTCGCGTAGCGAAGGTTGCGTCATGTTCGTCCTAAAGCGTCTTTCCGATGCGATCGCGGAGGGAGACAATGTCCTTGGGGTGATCCGTGGTATCGAAGTCAACCAAAGCGGACTCGCTCATTCCATCACACACCCACATTCTCCCACCCAAGCCACGCTTTTCAAGCAATTGTTGGCCAATTCGGGTATCGAGCCGACTCGCGTTAACGTCGTGGAAGCGCATGGGACTGGCACGCAAGCTGGTGACCCCAACGAACTCCAAAGTATTCGACAAGTTCTTGGTGCTGGTCGTACGCGGGAGAATCCTCTCCACATCACCTCTATCAAGGCTAACATCGGTCACCTTGAAGCCGCGTCCGGAGCTGCAGGATTGGCCAAGCTATTGCTCATGATGCGTCACCGCTCCATTCCACCGCAAATTTCGCTTAAGACGCTCAACCCTGCTATCGCGCCCTTGGACTCTGACCATACCGCGATCGACACTGTTCGCACCCCTTGGACCCCTTCTCACCCAGGGAAGCCGAGAATCGCGCTCCTGAACAATTTTGGTGCTGCAGGTTCAAACACCACCCTTCTCCTCGAAGAATACCCGAAGACGCTATTACCGACGCCGCCGGAAAATCAACCCCCTTATTGTCTTTTTTCACTCTCAGCCAAGGACGCTGACGCTGCTGAACGTCTTCGTTCCCGTTACTTGGATTGGCTCCGAGAAGAGGATACCCAGTCTATTCCCTTCGTCGATATCGCCTATACATCCGTCGCCAGGCGGCAAATTTACGACTACAAAGTGTCATGCGTTGCGAGGGACGTCGTCGAACTGCGGGAGAAGTTGGAGAAGGCTACGGTTGTGAAGAGTGACGAAGAAGATTCACGTGTCGTATTCGTGTTTTCGGGTCAAGGTGGACAATATATTGGGATGGGCAGGGAGTTGTACGAGAGTTCTCCAATCTTCCGCCGCGCCGTCGATGAATGTGAAAGCCTCCTCAAGTCCGCCGGTTATCCGGGCGTTCTTGCTATTATCTCGCCCTCTCAAGGATCGTCGCTTTCGGAACTTGAAGAGTTTGAAGCGTACCAAGCCGCGATTTTTACGTTACAGTATGCGTTGATGGAACTTTGGTCGTCGTGGGGTGTAAAACCAGTTGGGGTCGTTGGTCACAGGTATGTCTTATAGCTTTCTTCGTTTGACGATAGCTAATGGTCGTTCTTTAGTCTCGGGGAGTACGCTGCGCTCCTCGCTGCGGGTGTTGTGAGCTTACAAGATGCTCTATCCATCGTGGCGTATCGTGCACGTCTTATGGTCACCAAGTGTCAATTGCGGGCATCTGGCATGCTTGCCGTGAACTTGGGGAGCGGTAGCGTCAAGGACGTATTATCTTCGGATTCGCAATTCTCCTCCGTCACCGTGGCGTGCTACAACAGTCCCCAAGACTGTGTTCTATCGGGACCAGTGGGCGTACTCCAGACCCTCAAGGGATATCTTTCGTCGTCGTTGAAGTGCAAGTCTGCGCTCTTGACAGTGCCCTTTGGGTATCATAGTTCCGCTATGGACCCTTTGTTGGAAGACTTGACCGCTTTTTGCGCTCGTATTCCCCTTCGTTCTCCCCGAATCCCCATCGTCTCCGACGTTCTCGGCTGCGTGGTGCATCCTGGTGACAATACCACATTTACTCCCCAATACTTCGCTCAACATTGCCGATTACCCGTCCAATTCGATCGTGGTGTCCAGGGCTTAGCGCGTCTACCATCAATCGCGTCTGCTCACGCTTGGGTCGAATTGGGGCCCACGGCGTCGATGGTACCCATGCTCCGAGCCAACCCTAGCGTCGCCACCTGTGCTACCATGTCTTCGCTGCGAAGAAAGCAGGATGTGTGGCAAACACTTTCGACCTGTCTTTCCGATCTTTTCGTCATGGGTGTTCGGTTGAATTGGCGCCAAGTCTTCGCTCACCACAACCAAGTTTCTTGTGCGAGCCTCCCATCATACCCCTTCGCCAAATCGCCTTTTTGGGTGGACTACAAGGAGTCTTCTGTCGTTGAGGGTCACGGAGAACACGTGGAGAGTGAACCTAGTCCCGCGTTGACGGGATATTCTCTTCTTCGCTCTTGGGTTCAGCATCCCGACTCGGAGAACGGTTTCGTGTCTAAATTCGAGATCCCCGTTGCTCCGTTGGCCGACCTCATCCAAGGTCACCAAGTTGGTGGTGTTGCCCTCTGCCCCGCATCGGTTTACATCGAACAAGTTCTCGCTGGTCTCTCCTGTGCCAGGCGTTATCTCGGTATAGTCGACGAGGCAGTCCCAGCCTTGAAGGATATTCGATTCTCGAAACCACTCGTCTATGACGCCAACCACCCACGCCGAATGCTTATCACCATCGCCTTGGATAATGATGAGGGTTCATTCACGATTTGTTCGGAGAAGGTCGGGGAGAATGACGTCGACGAGTTGGTGCACGTCCAAGGGCGCTACCGTATTCAAGCCGTGTCCCACACCACGTCCAAGTTCTCGCGAGCTCAGCCAGGAATCGCGCGTCATATCGCCAACATCTCCAAGCCTCGTACTACGGATCAGGTGGAGGTTCTTTCAACGAGAACCGTTTACGACATCATCTTCCCCCGTGTTGTGGAATATTCGAAGTCCTACCAGTCCGTTCAGAAGCTGTTCCTCGACCCCGAAGGAGGCGAAGGCTACGCCCAGGTTCAACTACCGGCCACCGCGACCGATGGTGATTACATCGTCCATCCAACCTTCGTCGACACCCTCCTTCATGTAGCGGGCTTCATTGCCAATACCCAGGGCAGTGTGCAAGATGCTTTCATCTGTAGTGAGGTCGGAACCGTCAGACTCCTCCCCGAGTTGATCGACAAGAACGCAACCTACTCCGTTCATTGCAACCTCAGCTGGTTCCCAGAAGAGGGCGCAACCATCGCAGAAGCCTACGCTATGGAGACTACGGGCAAAAAGCGCATCGTAGCTCACCTCAAGGGCATGAGCTTCCGTCGTGTTCGTCTCGCGAGTTTGAAGAACGCTTTACTTCACCAGACCCATAAGCCCCTCAATATCGTTGCTCCACCTCCTTCTCCAGCTATCGCCCGCGTCTCATCACTCGTTTTCGAGTCGACTCCCAAGTCTGATAAGCCAACTCCTCAGACTCTCGAGGTTGTCTCACAGGTCATCTCGACGGCTTGTGGGGTTCCTGCTACCTCGATCACGGGGACCACTTCCTTAGATGCCTTGGGTGTTGACTCCCTCCTCTCCATCGAGATACACGCACAACTTATGTCCACCTTCCCATCCCTAACCCTTTCGTCATTCATCAACTGCCGTACTATTCTCGACGTCGTCAATCTCGTCGGCAAACCGGGTGCTTCCTCGCCAAAGCCCCGTCCAAGATCTTTCATCAGTAGCGTGTCAACACCGCGCACCCTAGTCGCGGATCTACCAGATATGATTAGCTCCCCAGTCGACTCTTATCTCCATGTAAAGGAGATACTCGCCTCCGTGTTGGATGTCCCACCCATTGACATCAAGGACGACGCAGACTTCGAGGATTTGGGGTTGGACTCGTTGACCTCTATAGAAGCGTTGAACGCTCTACGGGTACAACTTGGTCTCCAGCTCCCCAGCGACGTCTTCGTTCGTTACAAGACCTCGTCTTCTTTACAAGATTTCATCTCATCTCAAATCTCCTCTCCTTATTCGAACAAATTGGCGGCGCTGCAGGAAGAAGACCTTCCAGTTCAGCCTTTGGGACCGTCTTGCGCCGTTCTTCCTCCAGACCTTCGTCTTTCTGAAATGCTCCATCTGTCTCCTGTTCCAGTTCCTCTACAAATGGCACCACCTCATTCACGGGCCAGTTCCCCTCTTTTTCTTATTCACGACGGCTCCGGCCTCGTCACGCACTACAATCGTTTACTCTCAGTCTCTCGGGCCGTATACGGTATTCCGAATCCCAACTTTTTAACATCTGAGAAGTGGTCAAGCTTGCAGTCAATGGCGGAGAGATATGCTCGACATATCGCAGGAATTAGCCGTGGTCCGGTCATCCTTGGCGGTACGCATTTTACTACTCATTTTATCACGAACGCGAAGTCTGACTACGGTTTAAACAGGGTGGTCGTTTGGTGGTGTAGCTGCCTACGAGATTACTCGACAGCTTCACCTGTTGGGGGTTAAAGTCAAGGGCCTATTGCTCATCGACTCGCCCAGTCCAACCAACCACGTTCCATTATCCCGCGAACTGATTATGTCCGCGGTTGGCCTCAGCAACCCAAGTAACGGCGCTCCACTCAAAGCCGAGATCGCTGAGCTCGTCTCGAAGCAATTCGCTTCCAACGCCAGCCTCCTTGGGGATTATCGCCCACAGTCGAAGGGTCTACCTGCTCCACCTATCGTCATGCTCCGATCGAAGGAAGGTTTTAATCCTGCCAACGTTGCGGGAGTTCCGCGGTGGCTCTCCGATCGTCATGACCCCGATATCATCGTCAAAGGATGGAAGGCTCTCAACCCCTCAGTTCCGATTAAAGTTCACGATATTCCTGGTCATCATTTTCAAGCTTTGCAACCTTCTAACGTGCGTACTTGTTATCATCCTTTTTCGTCGTCCTCATGCTCATTAGGCTGCTCTCTTTTTCAGATGCCCTCTGTTTCTCAACTTATCTCTGAATCCTGCGCTCATTTCGATAGTTTGTAGCGTTATAAATTATAGATCTTTTCTTCGATGTCTTTATGGACTCCTTGCTAGGGTGATTAGAATACCCCTGCTGTATCTCTTGACTTCCGCATTCGCCTTCGACCTTCTTGTTGTATACCTTTTTGCTATTGTATCCCTCAACTCATGGTACACACAGTCCTAGTACATACACTCCTTATCGGTCACTCTTGTCTCACCAATAGTATTGTTAACTTTATACTCTTGCTTTATTATCTTGTCGTGAATAACAAAAACGACCAAGATCTCTTGAACGGTCGTTATTATTACCTTACTTAGCGCATATTCGTCAAACAAAAAGTATTATGTCTATACACAGCTAGTCTAGAATCGAGCGTCTAACAAAATATAGTCCTACTCAGTAATTTCCGTCATAGCCTCCGTTCTGAAGTCCGGTTATGCCTGCCAGCGCCAATTGACAACGCGGCGGCACAGGCGCTGGTTGGTCTTGGCGTAAACAGCCCAACCCAAGTGAATGCGTAAGGTGAAATATTATTGACATTTCAGCCCACAAACTGGACGCCACTCTTTCTTAACGAGAGGCATTCACAGAACGAATATTAACGATATTTGGACGGAAAACATATGAGAATGGTAAAACAACCCGATAATTAAAAACTAAGCTCCTTGGAAGTCCAATCACCAGAGCCAGAGAAAGCAAATTCAATGTGTACGTTGTTAGAACTGTTTTTGACATAACCACGAATTATGATGTCACTGTAGTTGGCCCAGGCGGTGGTTGAAATCGGCGTTGGGACGTCGACGAGGGTGTTCAAGTTGATGGCGGTGCTAGCGTTGCTCCATCCCCCTGCCAAAGGGGGACTGTCGTAGACATCCTGTACAATGATTCCGGCTGCGTTCTCGTGATAGACACGAACATGAAAATTGTGTATAAACCAATCCGTCCATGTGATCGCAGCTATACCGCTTAAAGGGGCCGCACTCCGTTGGAGAGTGTTGCGCGTCCAACCCGGGTACATATACTCGTTGAGAGTTAGGTCGTTTGCTTGCCAATAGACACTCATGTTGAGGTTCCCCAAATACCAAAGAGCGACTGCGCCGATGCTGGTACCAGGGTATGCCTGGTCGGTAAAGCTGCTACCGGAGGACCAACTTGCCGAACTTGTGGACCAGGCGAGCTCTTGTATGGTGTTGTCCTGCTTCTGGTAATAGAGACGGATTTGGTCAGAAGATGAATCGGTCCAAGCTGTAGCGGCAAGTGATGTGTTAGGTGCAATGTTGGCGGATGGCAGCGGTGTGATGCCCTTTGCCCAGCCGCTGTTGTAGATGTACTCCTGGAGCACGTTGGAAATGTCGAGGAAGTAGAGATGGATCAGCGAAGGGGCGCGAGTGACGGCCGCGAGAGGGGTTCCGGCCTTCGCTTGGAGGAGCTTGGTGGGGTTGGGGTTCCAGTTACCGCTCTGGTCACCGGTGGCTTCATAGACAAAGCCGTCGTCCTTCTGAATATAAAGGCGGATCTGCTGACCTGTGGATATCAGACAGAATGGTCATAAATCACAACGACAGATGCAACATGAAATTGGTACCATTATACCAGTTCACGGCAGCAACACCAGCACCACCAAGGGCAGTGACAGTACCTCCCGCACCACTGGCAGAATCACTCTTCGCATCTGATTTCTTCGACTTTTTTTCCGTGGATACCACTATTCCAACAACGGCACCAATGATGGCAAAGGCCAAGATCGTAATACCAACGACACCTTTGCGAGTTTTCCAGAATGGAACAGATACTGGTGGCGGAGGAAGGGGTTGCGCTCTGAGTTCTTTGGGGTAGAGATCCTGTGATCGTAATCAATCAACAATCTCCAAGTTTATCAACAAAATAGCGTACTTCAGGAAACGGAGCCTGCACGTCCATGGCCAGTCGCAAAAGAGAGGGGAACGAGACGGACGAACGGTAGGTCTGACCTCCGCAGGCCTCCGTCCCTTTTCATGCCATGTGCAAGCCTCATTCCCTTCTTATTGTCGGCATTGGAAACTTCGTCCTAGTCACCTTGTAAGCTAGTTATTGTCATAGTTCTATTACATTATCTTCAGCACAATACAGTCTGTATAAAAACATAGTTTTTTAGGACACGTTTATCTTCCAACGGAACATTATGCATTATGGTCGGCATAATGCCCGTATGTAGTATTCTTCGCGGTGACGGCGGACATTTCTCATGTCATCATGATGACCAGTTTGCCGCTTCGTCTCTTCAGTTTGAACGGCAATGCCCGTATTTTCCTTATGGATTTTCCGATATTCTTCCTTTCGCCGATGTCGTCAAGTTGTCAAGCGTGTAAGAACAGGGCTTGGATATACTGTAACTGTATAGTTGCGATTTACTCGAATGCGATTGATGTCCCATTCATGCACGATAACAGTTCTTGGAAACGAAGCTGGAAATTTTCGAACGGACTTATATTTGCCAGGCAGGAGTGCCCTGGTCCACTAGCTAAGTAATGGACTCGGAAGTACTTACTCAACGGTATGAGGAGCCGAAGACGGGGTTGTTGAAACGTCCAACGATCAAGTAGGTGAACCTATCGACCACTAACTAGTTCCTATGAAGAGCGTTAGATTGCCAATCGAGTTTGAGATTTTAACTTACCCGGAATTACTTGCAAGTGGGCCACGGCGTGACCGCAAGACCTTTGGGCAATACTAGTTAAACAAAAGAGTTAGGACTATAAATGGGCGCAAGAAGGAGCAGATGAACTCACCAGCTCGAGTTGTTAGATTGTCACATGCATACGGTAAAACGCAGGCCCGGCTCTATATCAGCAGCGATGGTACATTCCTCTGGGAAGACGCGTCAATCACTTGGAACAAATGAAATTGTATTACAAACCTACCACGAATCATATCCATCGGCAGCTGCGTCGAGCAAAGCTTTTAATTATACCAGCCCGCCGACATGCTGCCGCATATAACGAGGGATCCGCATCCGCCATCAAAACTTTAAGATTTCCAACTTCTCCTCCTGTTCCCGCAAATGTGACTGGTTGACCACATAATACTGAGCCTAAGGACCAAAGTATGGAGTAAGTATGAAACTTTATCGTGAATCCTGAAGAACTTACCCAACGGCGTGGGCAGCCGGCGGAACGAGACCTATTTTTCCCCGGGTAGCCTCAGGTTAAAACGTCCAGCGGTGGAGTATGTGCATTCAAACATCTCCTTTTATGACCGACCACTAGAATCCTCACATGTCACACAAGCACTGGTGAAGGACGTGAGGATACCGAAGGCTATTGTAGGGTTCCAACGTGCTGCGCTCGGGATTATAGGAATCTGTTGAACCTTCGAATTCCATGCCTCATTGTCGTTATCAGAGGAGTGGTACGCTCTTCTGCATGTGCTATCCAAGAGTTCGTGGGTACAATAGAAGCACCAAGCGTGACGTGGACGTACCTAAGATCCCCCAATTATGTCCCCTCTTATTCACCTCTGGATTTCCTAACGACACCACCATACCGATTCCATGGCTCCACAACACCCTTCATCGTACCACCAATTGCTAACATCGAG